>VALG01015180.1:0-25799 GCA_009835305.1 Ipomoea purpurea | reverse complement strand
TATGTTTGAAAACCGACCATACTAAAACTGTCGGCCCTGGACGTTACGAGTAGCTTTTTAAAAGTTGTTTCAACAACATGTGTATAATTATTCACTAAGAAGAGAATTTCTGTTCTAATCCATGAAAAATACCTTAAGTACTTTGACAATTTTGTGTTCCGTTGACAATCTTATTGGAAAAATATTTTCAATTAATTGAAATTGGTTAATAGTTAAAAGCTATAAATATTTCTTTGCTGTGCTAGAAACACAATTTGTTTGCTCAAGCAAGGCAGCCATTATAGATGGACATGGACCTGGTCCAAAACCATACAGGTACGCTTTTTAACTCGATCATAAAGTACATCTACTAAATTTTGTACTATAAAATGCAGTCTTCTAGCAATAAGTAATTGTTTACACTATAACATCATTATCTTACTTCAACATTCCAGTTTCTGTACATATAAGGTATAGTATTCTAACAATAAAATACTTTATTCTACTCTATAAAATGCATATCCTATCCAATGTTCTTATGTCTACGACGGTATTTGCGAAAATTTTTATTTGTGTTTTCATGTGAGTCCTATTCATGTATTAATCCATAATCAAGATTTGTGAATGAGGTAGCAGTTAAGAGTTTAAAGGGGTGAGAGTATGCACTAGTATTTGTCTTCAAATAAATGATTTAGTTTGGGAGTTAATGTATTAGGATTGTGGACAAGCTAAATTACTAGAGTTTAGACCGTTCTTCTTTTTTGGTAATATAAACTCTAAATTTGATTGCATACAGAATGTTGCAAAATAGATTATACCTTGTATTCAATTTCTTCACATCATTGCTGACACATAGTTTCGGGAAATTCATACTTACTGACGTTTACTTGGTATAATGGGTAGATAAGAAGATCAAATCCAAATATTGAGATGACTTAGCATTAGATTATAGGTGGTTGAAAGTTAGTAATATTGTTGAAGGATAGATAATTATTGAACCAGTCTTAGTCTTGATTTGTGCAGCACGACTGTTATACAATAAGGAGCAACAGAAATACCCCGTAAACTTATCTTTATTAATGCATAATAGCCTTTTATAATAGGCATTTTAAAAACTAACCACATACTATGAAGTGCGCACTAACACAGTACTAAGAAACTACACTGAGCAATAACAGCGCAAGCAGAAATACATGCAAAATACTTGGACTACATTTTTCTGGATAAATATATTCTCAAATATATTTACACATTTTCTCTTAATGAAATGTCAAGCTTCAGTTTAGGTGTGATACTCAGAGACTCATTCAAATTGCATACAAGTGAGATATATGATAAAGCTTTATGAGAAATGCAGGAGATAGAAATGACTTGGTAGAATACAGTCAGAACTGATCTTGATTCTGCATAAATAAAGATTATAACTCCACCATCTTGTGATGTCTTCAAGAGGTGGAGACTGGCTTTATATGTTAGATTTTTCCTGCAGATAGGATATATTTTTCTTACGTTCTGTTTTTTTTTTTTTTTTTTTTTTTTTTTTTTATTTTTTTTTTGTTTTTTGCAGCTTAATTGCACGAGCTGTTATACAAATATTGAGTTAGATCATATTTGCTTAGTTAGCTCCTCAAATATTTCTTCAGACCATAACTTGCGCATGTAACGCAGATAATATTCGCTTCGGTTGTTGGACAAAGTGACAATGGGTTGCTTCTTGAACACCAGCGAACTGCTGTTGTCCATCAATGAATACATAGCTGATGTACATATTTCTAATCCACAATCTGCATAATACATATCGGTAACGTATAGATGGTTTTTTACCTTTTTATAGAATAACCATATTAATAGTCCTTGCAAGTAACGGAAAACTTTTGGTTGCTTGCAGATGTGCTTCTCTTTGGGCAATCCATGAACCGGCTAATGAGACTTAACGCATGCATTATGTCTGGCCTTGTTGCACTCAGATACATTAAACTGCCTACTATTTGCTTATAAAGCGTACTGTCCACCTCCTTCTTCATGAACTAACTTCAAACCTGTCTCCATAGGTGTACTTGCAGAATTGCATCCCTTCATTCCGAATTTCTAAAATGTCTTTCCGAACCTGTCTCCATATGGACACTTCTTAAAGCTTTCTTTTAAAAAATAAGTTTCTATACGATTGTACCAAGCTCGTGGAGCTTGGTTTCAAACCGTATAAAGCCTTTTTTAATCTATAACTTTATGCTCATTTTCCAGCCTTTAATTAACCAGGGGGGTTTGGTGACAATACCTGTTCAACTTTAATTGCCATGCAAGATTGGTTGACTTATCGGAACTGGAAATAGGCCAAGTTCTGTGCTTCTAGAGATATTAGTGTTTTTTTTTATTTTTTTTATGCTTTGTTTTTGTTAGAACACTTCTTCATAATCAACCCAAGGTTGTTTTTTTTGTTTTGTTCTCCTTTTTTTGCAACGGACAGGCCTTATTATTTTTTTTTTTGTTAACACCCTATTTTCCTTCAGATCTGTATTAGTAATTTAACACGTTTTTGTTCTCTGCAGCGCTTGGTGGAAGCTCAGTCATATCCATCGTATCTATTATTTGTTTTAATTGACTGCATTTCTTCATCCATGGCTTTCTGCCACTTCATATTTTCACAGCAGTTTCAAATGTTGTGGGATCATAATCTGAAAATAAGCAAAATGAGTGAATCTCTTCAGAATCATGCAGTTACCTCTTAATTGACATCCACGTGGCCTTTCGGTCTGATCTATCTATCCGTTGTGGGTGTGGCTCTATATATATTTCTGATAGTAAGTCAGAAGATGGTTCATTTTGTTGATTGTGAGGATCCACTGTAGGCACGTCATCTTCAGTTTCTTCAACAAGTGGCACTGAACTTGTTGACAACACTTGTCATTCCAAGCCAAAAACAATCTTCATCAAATACCACGTCACGACTAATCACAATTTTATTGGTAATAGGATTGTAAAGCCTATAAGTTTTGCTCAGACTGGTACCAAGAAAAAGTGATTTTTCCTTGTCATCTATTTCGCCTCATTTGCTCTGGAATACGCTAGATGCATATGCATCCAAATTCTAAATGATCAACATTGGTTTCCGACCACTCCAAGCTTCCTCTGGTGTCATATTCTGAACAGCAAGTGTGGGACTTCTGTTCAAAATATAATGCTCCAATTGACTGCTTCAGGCCAAAACAATTTTTGGAACATTACTCCTCCTCAAAAGACTTCGCACCATACTTAAAATAGTGCGATTTTTCCGTTCACTTACACCATTCTGCTGGGTGTGTAAGTTGTTGTTAAGCTGCTTTTAATTCCATGAGCTTTACAGAAAGTTCAAACTCACCAGAATTGTACTCTCCACCACGATCTGTACGTAGACTTTGATTTGTTTGCCAACTTCATTTTCAACAAGCACTTTAAAATTTTTAAATGCAGTAAAAGCCTCTGATTTCTCTTTTAAAAATTGCACCCAATGTTTTCCGACTAAAGTCATCAGTGAAGGAAATTAGATATCTCTTCCTCCATTAGACGATGGATTTATTGGTCCGCAAATATCAGAATGAACCAACTCCAACGCTTACTTGCCCTCCATGACCCTTTTTGTGGAAATTGATTACGATGTTGTTTGCTTAGGACACATTCTTCACAGACACCTGAGGCGACAATTTGAGGAAGACCTTCCACCATATTTTTTTGCTGCAAAACTCTCAAACCGCTAAAATGTAATGACCATAGCGAAAATGCCATAGCCATGCTACATCCTTTACTTTTGTTGAGAAGCAAGAATAAGTTGTATTATTGAGATAAAGTGGGAACATGCGGTTAGGAGTCATTTTAACTTGAGCAATCAATCCCCAACTTTGCATCTTGTATGCGGCATACCCCTTCCTTGATTGAAATCTCATATCCTTTTCTTGCGTTGGCCCACACTAAGCAAATTAGTCTTTAAGTCCGGAACAAAAAGAACATTAGAGATAATGAGGGTGATGCCTTTGTTTTGAAGAGTAACAATTCCCTTCCCCATTACAGATACTGTGGAATTGTCACCAAACTTCACAGTATTGTGGAAAGTTTCGTCTAACTGAGAAAACATCGTCTTATCCCCACACATGTGATTGCTACATCCGGTATCTAAATACCACATGTGTTGAGTTTCTTCATTCACATGACACGCTAGCAAAAGAGATACCTCCTCTTCTTTTTCTACAAAGTTGGTTTTTTCTTCATCTGGTTTAGTCAGATTGGTTCGGCAATCTGATGATAGTGGCCAAATTTGTGACAACGATAACACTCAACCCTTGACAAGTCTCTCAGTTTATTGGGTTGTTGAGGTATTATGGCCACCCTCCTTCCTCCTCTTCATCTACCTCTACCTATGCCTCGTCCTCTATTTCCCCTCGATGATGGTTGATTTTGTGTTGAGATCTTCAATGCTTGTTCTTCATTTTCTGATGAATAAGTTTCTGCTCATGAATCATTAAAGAACTCTGTAATTCATCCAGGGAAATTTTTCCACGTTGTTAACTTCCTCTATGGAGCACACAACAAAATTGAACTTCGGTGTCATGGATCGAAGAATCTTTCAACAACATCAGAATCCTCTATTTTGCTACCATGATTTATCATCTTGTTGACAATCGCGGTTGTACGAGAGAGATATTCTATAACAGACTCTCCCGACTTCATGGCGGAGTGTTCGAACTCTGTACGAAGTGCTTGAAGCTGGCGCCTCTTTGTTTTTGTAGTAGAACCGTCATACTTTTTCTGCATGGAATCCCATATACTCTTGGAAGAATCTTTGCAGAGTATTGTCTCCAAGATGGGACGTTCGATGGCCTGAAAAAGATAATTTTTTGCTTTGCGATCTTTCAGTTTCAACGCCTCCAATTTTATCCGTTGCTCTTCTGACGTCCCTGCAATTGGCTCTGCAACTGCAGCTCAATCACACCAAAGTTCCTTCAACCCTCAGGAAATTCCTCCATTAGCATGCTCCAATGGGTCATAGTAGCCATCAAAACGAGGGAATAGCGAGTTAAACAATTTTCATTGTGGCCACTGTCTATCGAAAGACTCTCTCTCAATATTCACTTCATCTCACTTAGAGCTACTGCTTCATGAATATTTAACTTAGCTCTGATGCCAAATGTTATAAAAATAAGGAGAAACAGAAGTACGTAAACTCTATATATTTATTTTGTGCATGAGATAGCCTTTTATATAGGTATTACAAAACTAACCACATACTAATGAAGTGCGCACTAACACCACGTACTAAGAACTAACTGAGCACTAACAGGAGAGCAGTAAAATAATGCAAAATACTAGGACATACATTTATTATTTATTTCAATAATATTTAACAATTGCATAACATGAAACACAGAAACGCATAACACAAGACACATACACATATTTTACAATTAAAAACAAAACATTTTGAACGTTAGCTAAACAACAAAGGGGTCGCTGTCAAAATTAAAATTTAAACGACATCGTATAGGGGTGGGAAATTCGGTTCGCGGTTTACCGAAACGAACCAAATCGAACCGAACCAGTAATATACCGAAAAACTGAATGATTCAGGATTCTTGTAAACCGAACAGTTTGGGTTGAAAACCGAACCGAACCGAATACCGTTTAATTTTAATAATAATAACAACAACAACAACAACAACAACAACAATAACAATAACAATAACAATAATAAAGAAGTAAATCTAAGCCCCTTGATGCCTGCTTCGTCGTTCAATTCATGTTCTCACGGGTATCTCTCTTAAATTTTTTATTCGATTTCTTTATAGCTTGTTATCTATTTTGCACTTTTGTTGTTTGTTGTAATTGTTCTTTTCCTCACAATTCGTACTTAGTAGTATGTTTATATAATGTTTTAGATTTTGGATATGAGTTATGTGAATATGTATTGTTTGGTACTATGTTTGGAAAATTAGGAAATGTTAAAATTTGGGAATGTTAAACCGAACTTAAATCTAATGTTAAATCAAATGGTTTAATTTTTTTAAAACTGAAAAACCGAAACCGAAATCAAAATCGAAAAAAACTGAACCGAATCCTGAAATGCCCAACTCTAGTATAATGATCAATCGTTATACCCTACACCACGGCGTACATAGCATTGCGCCCCCCGCGCTTCCCAAAACGACGTCGTTTTGGTAAGTTATGTAGGAAGTTGACGTGATTATGTGTATTTGTTTATACAGTTATGTACATTTTTTATACAACTATGTACATTTTTTTAAAATACAATTATGTACATCCGAAACAGAAAATTTATGTGTATTATGTTAAGAGTTGATGTGTACTATGTTAAAAGTTTATGCGTATTATGTATTATGTTAGATTATGTATATTATCTTTTAAAAAAATATGTGTATTTTGTTATACAATTATGTACATTCATGTATACAATTATGTGTATTTTAATATAAAATTATGTACATTTTTTAACATGAAATTTTCTTTTAAAGAAAATTAATCGCCAACACAGGATAGCAAAATTTCAAAAAAAAAAAAATCTAAAACGACGTCGTTTAGCATTAGAACGCACAATGTAATGTGTGCCCTAGTGCACGATATAAATTGCCTATAATGATTGTATGCCAAGTATATGGGCTTTTGGGCTTGGAATTTGAGTTGTTTCACATCACCTCACTATACAAGCCATGTTGAGGATATACGTTATGCTATGGCCTATGGAATCGTGTCCACCTAGCAAGGTGGACACGGTTCTATATTTATAATTACTGAACTATATGTTCATAATTATAAAGCTATATATTCATAATTTTTTAACTTCATATTTAATAATTAGAAGATAAAGATTGAAATAATTTAGACTCGAATTTGAAATGGATGCTTTCTCAAGAGCAGCTTATTCGAGAACAACCCAAAAAAGAGCTTGAGAGTCTCCGGCGTCTAATGGCTCAGCTTGAGGGTTTCCCTCATCCCCCGGTTCTGAAACCGAAGAAGAGTGGGTTCTCCTAAGTAGTTGGAGGCGGATCAATCAAAGAAGAAGCACGAATCATTTTTTCAGTGTCGATTTGGATTTGCTATTGGAACTGGGACCACGCTCAGACCGCCTCCTTGTCCTAGAGGCTCTCCGGCCGGGGAGGGGCCAGAAGTCAATCTCGTCAATTGTGGGGACAAGGCTTGGATCTTAGAAAGAAGGCCGGAACCAAGCCCTAAATTTGAGACTTTGGAAATCAAAGGGAATAGGCCGCGCCTAAAATCATCCCAAGTGCTGCTAATGTAGCTCCGGTGGCCCCCGCTTCTGCCTTTATCAGGCGGAACTCTATTCATAATTACAGAACTCTATTCATAATTACAGAACTCTATGTTCATAATTACTGAACTATATGTTCATAATTATAAAGCTATGTATTCATAATTTTTAAACTTCATATTCACAATTATTAAATCTCAATATCTTTATATTCATAATTACAGAACTATATGTTCATAATTATATATGTTCACAACTCTATATTCATAATTATAGAACTATATGTTTATAGTTTTAAATTATATATTCATAATTATGAACAGTATAGGAACTGTGTCCACCTTTTAAGGCGTACAGGTTCAACAGCATAATTTGCCAAGGACAAGACGCACAAATGGCAGAAATGTAAAATGGAATTGCCAATGTATTTCTTGACTAATAAATACTTTGGCTTCAAAATGATATTATCAAGTAAAGGATAGAAATATTTACATCATGGCAGCTAGCTGGAACTAGTTAGAAAAGAGAACCTAAAGCCATGCTTCTTCTTTCATACCAACTCAACTAGTCATGGAAAAGATAAGGAATCCCCGGAATCTATTGAAACCATCCCCATAACCCCAGACTCAATTCCATCACCATGCACCAATGCTTGAAGCCGCCTTGGCGGCGGTGGCACGCCTATCTCCACCACTCCTTCCAGCATTTTCACCACCATTCCCATGGCGGGCCTCGTCGATTCCTCGTCCTGAATGCACCACACCGCCACCAGCCCCACACGCTCCGCCTCCCCCACGTCGTACGTGCCTTGAAGCCTCTCGTCGATCACTGCTGAGACGTTTCCCTCGAGTATCTTGCGTGCAGCCCATGGTGGAAAGAACCATTTCTCCTCCCGGTCCACTCCACCCTCTCCATTATCTCCTCGGTCTAGGGATGGTGTCCCCTCTACATTTCGCCGCCCGCCAATTAACTCGAATAGTGTCATTCCATAGCTGTATACATCCGCTTTCGTGGTGATTGCCAAACCGGAGATCCACTCGGGTGCAACATACCCCCATGTACCCCTCATGGTGGCCAATACTCTACTGAAGTCCCTGCCCAGGAGCTTTGCTAGCCCGAAATCCGAAACCTTTGCTGATAAATCTTCATCCAGGAGAATATTCTCAGGCTTAATGTCACAATGTAGAATACAATTCTGACACCCCTCGTGCAAATAAGCAATTCCTCTAGCCACTCCAATTGCAACTCGAAACCTCGCATCCCAACTTAGATTCTGCCCGCCTTTCCTTAAATACACACTAAGAGAACCATTTGGCATGTAATCATAAACCAAAAGCCTGTGAGAATTTTCAGAGCAAAATCCCCTCAATCGAACCAGATTGACATGTTGAATGTATCCAATAGTGCAGACCTCTGCTCGAAACTCGTTTTCGCCCCCGCCAGGCCTATCGAGTCTCTTCACAGCCACAGCTGAAGAATCTGATAGCTCCCCTCGAAACACGGAACCATATCCACCGTGCCCGAGCTTCTCAGAGAATCCCTTCGTTGCAGTATGAAGCTCTTTATATGAAAAAGCCTTCAAATTCATCACCGGAAATACAGCTTCGTCGTCGTCTTCTTCTGTCCTCCTACCCTTTCTCCTTAAGAACAGAAAAACCAAACCTCCTAGCAACAAGATTACAAGCACACAACTCGCTCCAATCACTACTAACTTCTTTTTCCTATGGTTCTTGCTAATGCCTTCCCCATTCGCTCTTAAATACAGCCTATCCTCGATATCAGAAGTAATGTTTCTGAGATTCAGCAACGAACCGTACAAATTTCTACACAAATTGGTCCTTTCATTGTGGTGGAAGCCAATACAAGAACAATTACCCAAACATTCCATTTTACACATGCTCCTACTTCCCTTAAACGACACTGTCTTTGCTCCGTCATAGCTTAGCATTCCAACATCCTTAAACCCTTCATTTTCACCACAACGATAGTTGTTCTCGGGACGACAACCATCAGAAAAGTCCCCTGCGTTCCACGAAACATTATCCCCGGGTCTAAACCCCACCAAACACCGACATGGACTCGAGAAAGACCTAGTATGGCAAAACCCCAAGTTCCCACAGAGGCCATAAACCCTGCACTGATTATCTGGCTGTGACCAGAATGAGTTCCAATTCTGAGTCTGTGAAGCCCAAGTGTACTGCCAAAGCTGGCCAGTGGAGTCTAAACGAAACCGGGTTAAAGGCGGTTGGGCGCCCGCCTCCAATGATACCTCAGAATACCCGAAAGATGCCATTGGGGTAAAGGGTTGGGCAAAATAAAATTTGTAGATATAATGAATGGTCATCTCAGGGACTCCACTAAATGCATTTCCAGTCCAATTACCAGAAGACCAATAAGTATAACTATCATTATAAACAAGAGCAAGCTCAGAATACTCAGGTGGGAGGAGCCTGAGAGAGAAGATACCTGGCGATGGGTCTATAGAGCTCTTCCAAGAACTTAACCACCTCTGAGCAGTCAAATTCAAGCCTGGGAGCAAAGTGTCAGTTGGGGAATCGAAGCTCTGCCAAACCACCTTCCCTTCACCATCCAAAAACACCAAATTTCCTTGCTCCAAGAGCTTAACTTCACTGCCTTTCCCCTGATTACTAGTTCCCCAAACAAGGGTTCTTGAATCACCATTTTCTATCACAGCTAGCTTCCCATTTTGGGTGATTTCAAGACTGGCCAGTGAAAGATTCTTGATGGGGGTCTCCCTATTTGCACCCAGACATAGGTAGGCGTGGGAACTGAAGCATACCAAATGCCTAAATACCATTTGCGTCCACCATTAACACCGAAAAATTCCCAACGCAAAGGTCTTGTCGCACTCCAAATTTGATCATTTCCTCTCAGAACAACTCTTGACCCCTGCAAAGATTGAACCAGCTTTATGCTCCCTTTTGAACCTCTATCAGCCGCGGAAGCAATTTGGGAAAAAGGGTCTTGCCTGAACTTTGGTGTTTCTGATTTGGTGGCTCGAAACTTGCATTTGGGTGTACTGAAATGGAGAGGGCAAGAAGCAAAAGCAGAATCTTGGGTGCCATTTTGACGGTTATCTATGGAAGATTGAATTGGTAGCTCCGCTAGACAGACATTGAAAAAGGCCGAACCTTTGTGCTCCAATTTGGGAGATATAGTGAAGCGACAATGAAAGAAGAATAAGGCCGAGTATCCTTGTTGTGTTCACACTGGACTACAGGTTCTTCTCAACATCCGAGGAAAAGCTGCCACTCATGAGCATAGCTATAGTACAAAAATGCCTGTCTGTATTCTGTAGTAGTCAGATTATTATTTTTATTGTTGTAAAAAAATATATTCCTTCCCTAGCGATTTATGTGTCTGATTCCATTAATCAGGCTTGATTAAAGTTATTTTAATCTATTTTTATAATATTAAATTTAATATTAAATATTAATATACAAAATGTATTTATATTTAGAAACTACACTAAAAATATTATTAAACACAAAAATTTAAATTTAAAAATATTAAAGAAAATAAACAAAAGAGAAAGAGTTGGTTTGACCAATAAATATGACAAATAAAATGAAACCAAAGGAGTATATATATAAATCAAACTTTTTAATTTAAAATCATTTTCTAACACGGTAAAATAACACATTGTGCACAGATGACGTGTAGTGATAGTGATCTGTAGGAGGTCATGTTTGAACAGATACTACAATATAATAGAGTCAATAGCATTAAAAAAAACACGGTAAAACAACAATTAAAATATTATTATTATTTTTAAATTAACAAGTAAAGTTAAAAAGCATACCGTGGTAGAAAGTGGTCAGCGGATCCCATAGTCTACCCACGAGTTCCTCTCCTTTTCAAGGTTGTCGCTTGTCAAAAAAAAAAAAAAAAAAACTATAAAAACTAAAAGAATACTGCTATTTTTTCATCTTGTATTTCTTATTCGATTTATTTTATCTTTTCTTTATATCGTGATATTGTAATTAATTAGATATTTATGAAATCACTGATCTTACCATAAGTTTTAAAAAATTAGTTAATAATTAATTATAAAAATCCAATAACGTCAAGAAGATTATATCAAAAGAAAAATGTAAAAGAATTACAAAATAGTGCAGTATTACTCAAACTAAAAAGAATATACATTCTTTTCAAAAAGTTGAATTCCCAACTTCAAGCGCCTCTCATTCTCTAGTCAGACAAGCATCTGAGAGAATATACATATTTGGTGGAATTGGTGTTTTTATTCCAAAATCACCTTCTAGTGATAAGTTTTGTTACATTTTAGTTTTAAATTTACCTTCTAATATTTACTTTTTAATATGATATTATTTAATTAGTTTGTAATAAAGTCCAAATTAACCATTGAACATAACCTGAAAGTGCAATTAGGTCACTGAACATAACCTAAAGAGATGCTCTTTGTCTCTAACCGTAAACGAAGAGCCTGTCTACGTCTCCGACCAAAGATGAAGACAGGTCATTTGTCATCGACGGAGAAAAAGGAAGGGGGGCAAGGCGGTGGCGTGAGACAAGTCCTTCTTCTCAGGCGACCCCCTTCCCCCTCCTTCGTCTCTGCCGGAGACAAAGGAGCCACCCCGACATTTTTTTTATGTATTTTTATTAATTTTGTATTTTTATTTTTAAAGTTTATTATTAAAAACTATTTAAAATGTCAATTCACCTCCACGTAAGCAGACAACCTAATGAAATGGATGGTAACCTGTTATCAGGTGAAAGTTGTATACATTTAGAGTGTTTAGTGACTTAATTACACTTATTTTTTTTATTCAGTGACCTAATTGCATTTTCAGGTTATATTCAGTGGTCAATTTGGCCCTTATTGCAATTAGTTTTTAAATTTTGTTAGTACAATTAGTTTTTATATTTAATTATTAAGTACTCCGTAATTAATTTTTAGTCCAGAGTAGAATTGATCAATTCATACACACTAATAGATATAAAAAAAGAATATTGTTAGAAAAACATTAGAAAGAAGAAATAACATTTTTTTAGAATGTCATTTGTAGATAATTTAAGTGGAGACGGGAGAGATGATAATTCTTAACTGAAGACTTTTGATAAAATATTAAATATGCATGAGAAAATTTCAATTTTGGTCATATGACTATAGAGGCTTTGTTAATTTTAGCACTTGACTTTTAAAAGTGTCAATTTAGTACCTTGAGTATGTAATTTTTGTCAATTTTGGTCACTCCAGCCAAATTACCCGCCAAATTTCGCCAGAGAAAAAGACAATTTTACAGAATTCAAAAGACGATTTTGCCCCTCAAATTATAGACTAAATGAAGGATTAAGTTTTTCTAACGAAATTTGACCGGCAATTTAACCGGTGTGACCAAAATTAATAAAAATTGTATAGTCAAGATACTAATTGACACTTTTGAAAGTCGGGTGCTGAAATTAACAAAGCTACTATAGTCATATGATCAAGATTCAAATTTCCTCAATATGCATCATCGTTGAGTTTCTGTCATGTTAAGCGTGATTTTACTTACCTCCTTGGTGGGGGTAATTTTTATTCTTGAAAAAATGCTAATTAAAATCATTACAAGGTGCTTCAAAAAAAAACATTACAAGGTAACATAGGTGGCATTTGGTTGAGCACTTTTTTTTTTATTTTAGTATCGGGTTTGATTTCAATTATTATATTTGCTTGTCTTTTTTTTAATACTCCGTATCTCATTATTAAGGTCTGTTTAAAAATTTTAAAATATTTTTTATAAAATGATTTTTAGAAAATAAGTCACTTTTGAATTTTTTTTATTATTAATTGTTTGGCAGAATGTCAGAAAACAATATGTTTTTTTTTTTAAATATTTAACTTAAGAAATTTATTACAAAGTTATTTATTGTAAAATATTAATTGTTTTAATTATGATACTAATTATTACTTATATTAAAATAAAGTTATAAATTAAAATTTATAATAGTTATTAATAGGGAAAATGTCATATTTGGTCTCTGAGTTATACCCATATTGACTACTTAGTCCCTCTATTGTGATCGTATCTTTTTTTATCCTTAAGTTATGAGCGAAGTGACACGTTTGGTCCGCAACGTTAGGTTTCCGTCTAAATCTGATTGAAAATTCAAAAACCCTCTATTATTGGAGGGATAAAATAGGAAATCCATATCTTTCTCTCATTTTTATATTAAAACCACTTTCACATCATTATGTTTCACTTCTTCAGTTGTACGTACGAAATGCACTATCCTAAAAGTGTCTGATTTCCCTACTAAGCAAAATGGTAATCAAATCATAACTCCACATTGTATCAAAGAATGCCCACACTAGGGTTCAAACTTGAGACCTCTCATTTAAGAAGTCATAGCTATGCCACTCGCCCATAAAGCCTTTAATAACTGATAATAGATATATATAATAGAATTTTCATATGTTGCTATGACATATGATTCTTGACTAAGCTACTGCAGAGTTCATGAAAGAATTTTACATACTAAAAATCTCAAGTTATTTCCTTAGTGAATTTCTCATAAAAGCAATATGAGAAATTTGACATCTTCTTCTTGTATCTCAAAAGTTGTATTTGATTACTCTTATTGCTTAGGGAATTATAAACATTTAGGATAGTTTGTTTCACACGTCTGAAAACGGTGATCAAGCGAACCCTTGTTTATACTGAGTCTTAAGTTCCTTATACGAGACCCAAGTTCCTAACAAGTCAAACGGGAAGACTGGGAAGTAGAAAATAATGTTGTGAAATTGATTTCAATATAAGGAAAATAAAATGTGAATTTTCTTACTTACCCCTCTAATAATATGGTGTTTTTGAGTTTTCCGTCAAATTGAGGCAGAAACCTAATGTCACGGACCAAACTCGTCACTTCGCTCATAACTGAGCAGTAAAAAATGGGATACGGTCATAACCGAGTGACTGAATTGAAACTTAGGTATAATTCAGGGACCAAAGATGCAATTTTCTTTTATAAATATTTAACAATATTTATAATAAAAATATCTAAATAAATAACTTTTAACTTGTAACTTATTAATAAACTAAATACATAAGCTGATATATATATATTATTATAAACTAATGAAATTGAAGAAAAAAATTTACTTTTTTAATCATTTTAGGGAAATTTATATCGTGGACCAGAGTCCACATAGCATTGTGGATCCTAGATTAAAACAACGTCGTTTTGATCTTTAAATTTTAATGGATTCTTAGTTTTCCCATTTCTTATGTTTCTACACAGCTAATAAACATTACAGGTACAAAATTTCATAATACAAGACACAAAAACTCACAACACAAGACACATACACATGCTATATATTTAATTATTTTAAAATCTAGTTCCGAGGATATGGGAACTCGCCCGGAGGGGAGGAACCGTCCATAACCATCTCACTATCACTAATGGACTCCAAAACACTAAGATCATCAAAGCTAATGGACATGAAAAGAGGACCAAAGTGGCAAGGAAGGTGGTAGAGGTAGGGCCCTCCGCCGAGAACGAGAAGCAAAAAACAAAACTAACCGGACTCGGGCTCGAGACTTGCTTAGAAACCCGGGGGGAGAGCTCGGGACCTTGGGAGAGCTTGAGAGGATTTTTTGTGATGTTTGGAGTGTCGTGGCCGAATGGGGGGGGGGAGAGAAATGGGGTTAAAAAGAGGGGAGAAGGGAAGAATGGGGGAAGAAATAGCGGGGGAAATGTTTGACCAATTTTGAAATTCAAAAAAGGATGTTCGGAGTGGGAAAAGTTTATGGGAATTGATGAAAAGTGATGGGTGTGATGGGGTGAAGATTTCCGAGACTTTTATCGGGAAGAATTGCACTTTTATTGGGATTCTGTCATATCTGAAGAAGATTTTGCGGGAAGAGGGTTTTATCGCGGTGGAATTCTACATGGATGAGGGTCGATCGATTTATGATTGGGCGTGGTCGACCAATGTGGGCTCGGAACATTTGTGCACGGAAGTTGGGTCGGGATATGTACTCTCTTTCGTCGTCGACTTCTCGCACTGAAGAGAGTGGGAGACTCATGATAAATATATATTATAATGGGGAGCAAAACCGACCTGGGGAAAGTGGCGTGAAAAAGTATGGAGCGGACCCGGGGCCCTGAGGTGAAGCCCCGTGCTCGGCCCAAGGCGAGCTCGACCAAGGCGGGCTCGACCAAAGTGAGCTCGGCCCAGTCAAGCGGAAGATCGAGGCTTGGACCTGGGCACGGTCAACACGGTGATGCAGCCGACCCGCCGTATTAGGGGGTCGGTTTAGGGAATTTTCTGTGTATAGAAAGCCTCATTCTTGTCTCATTAAGACACATTCTAGATTCTTGTCCTAAAGTACACTTGTAATAGCATTGCAAACCCGTTGTAATAGCTTTACAATTGTTATTTAATATAATATTCGGTCTCCGCGACCCTACCAGGACATCGTTTTGCCTAGTTACCTATCCTTTTACGTTATCCTTATTTATCGGATTTATTTGATTCGGTCCACCCGGATTAATTAAATTCATCACACACTATTCTAAATTTTCTAATTTCCCTTAGCATGCAACAAAGGTAAACAAATTAGAACTTTTGAGATACAAGAAGTTTGTTAAATTTTGTCTGGGAAAAACACTCTCTTGAAAGTACTGTAGTTACTTTTTTTTTTTTTTTTTTTTTTTTTTTTTTTTTTTTTGTAGTTACTTATTCAAGAGAAAAATACACTCACAACCAGTGTATCTTGGCAACTGATGGAAGACTATTTTATGCCATCATCAGATATTCCGTCTTCAATTTTCTTAAATACTAGATTAATAAAGAAATCTATTGGAAGTTTTTATAATTTCCACAATCATTATCCTCATAATTATTACAATAATTTAAATTTAATATTTAAATTATTGTGTAACTGATAAAAAATCCATTATATTAATAAAAATAATATTTACAACTTCTGGAAACATATTACGATGTTCCCCAATTGGTGATAAGTAGGTGTACATTAACATTTAACCTCATCCCTCTATAATAAGCCACAACACCACGTCTCGAATCGAGCAAGGGCTGAAATTGGCCAACCAGACCGACGCTCAAGTGAAGTTGATCTGTCCAACTTCTCTTAACTACCCTAACTTCTCTAAATCATCCAACTTCTCTTAACTTCTCTAAAACATGAAAAATTTTCAACAATCTTGATCAATCATATCAAACACATAAAATTCCTACCAAAACAAAATAATATTTTCAACTCCACATACCAAAATATTATTTATACTTCTGGTAGACATGTCTGTTGGAAAAAATAGCTTAAAATAAGACATGTTAAGTGGCTATTTTGTGGTACAATTATCAGTGGGTCCACTTCCGATTTGGGTCGGGGTCAAAGTGGATTCGGATACTTCGGTAGTTAGACGAAGAGATTGATATATTGTACGGCTCAAATGGTAGGGGATAGTTATTTGTCTCAAAGTACGACCCATTTGAGTTGGAAAATGAAGGGAAAAAGTGAGCTTTTTGTCCCACATTGCTTTGGAATGAAGATTTTTCCCCTTATATACAAAGAGCTCTTATTGAACCTTGTAGAATTGTATTAGCATAGGAGTCTCTCGCGGGAGGGGGGGGGGGGGGGGGGAGGTGTGCCAAACCAAATACCAACTAGGATGAGATGAAAAAGGCTTGATTCAAGCCCGAGCTCTTGTGCGCCGGCACCTGGTGCACGAATGTCGTCGGAAATTGGCTGGCTTGCGGCTAAGTTATGTCAAAATTCGGTATCATTTTTCAACCGTATAGTCACTTGCCTCGGGTCGAAACCGAGAGCACACCTCTCGTGCCTACCTGTGCCTACAAGAGAGGCGGTGCACCACACAATCTCGTGCAACAGGAATATTCATTTTTCAACCGTATAGTCACTTGCCTCGGTCAAAACCGAAGCACCACTCTCGTGCTACAAGAGACGGTGCACCAAATCTCGCTGCAACAGAGACCACGAGACGGTGCATGGGCCAAACTGTGGTCTCGGGCCAAAGAGGCCGAGGACTACACAAGGCACATGGCCGAACTGGAGAACGGAACTTGTACTGCTTCCTTGTGACCGTTGGGTTCAATTCTTACTATTACGGAATTGATTCTTTGAATTAATTTCAATTCTTTATTTTTGAATTGAAAACCCATGGTAACTGTTGCTGTTACAAGGTGTAGTGGGGGTGCCTTAAAGTTGCCTCATTAAAAGCTATTGGCTCCTTTCACCCCTATATAAAGAGGTTATGTGAGAGCAGAATTTTTACCACACTAGAGCACTACCACTGTTACACCGAAACATTGTTTCCAGCCTCAAAATTCTGTTCTACTCGCCTTTCCTTTGCCCTTACTGTGTTCCATAGGGGCCTGCCTTGCTCGCCGGATCCTTGTTTGGATGTGCTCAAACATTGAATCACTTAGCAAGTTTAATCATGAGAAGCCCATAGGCCACAACGCTCCTAGCATCTTTGGGGTAGCAAATAAGGTTTTAAGAAAAGAGTGCTCACTCGACTCTTGCAAAAACCCAACAACCAACACTAGCCATTTTTTCTTCAATCTTTTCTTCCCTTCTTTCCAGAAAATTAATATCAATTTTTTATTTGATTATTATTTGTTTTTCTACCCAATGGATTACCAATAGTCTGAATTAATATATTCAACCATTTACATATTAAATATCCAATAGGAAGAATTCAAAATTCACTATTTTGTTGATGCAATAACTTATTAGAAATGGATATGATGAATGGGTATTTTTGTCTAAAGAACTTAATTTTCTTCCCACAAGGTATGAAATTTAAAAATTTAGGGTTGACATTATGAATTCTAATTTCACAAAATAAATGAATTGAAATTAAACACTAATCTCAATTTCCTGAAGCTAAACAATAGTTTACAAAGCTAAGACAATAATTAGCTATCAAGTATCAACTATCAAATAAATTAATCAATAAGTTAACGGTCAAACATCCTCAACAAGTTTTGAATTTAAAAAAGATATTAAAAATTTGTTCTGATCAAACGAACATCTTTTCCATTATCTTGTTAAACGGAGATATAGGACCCGGAGGGCGAAAAAATATTTCTATTTTGTGAGAAAAAAAAAAAGATTTTGGAAAATCTTTTCTTCTACTAAGTACACACTCGTGTTCAAAAAAAGTACCACTCAAAGGACAATACAATGGGCGAGTGCCAAGCACGTGCATACAAAGGGTATTATAATTTGGTAGACACTTAAATTTTGATAAATATTGATTATTATCAATATTAGTAATTTTGAATATATTTAATATTTGGATAATATATATGATATTACCTAATTTGTTTAATTAGATAATATCAAAAGAGTTATCAAACTCTTTTATCCTACAACTATAAAATAGGAGCTCTCATTTCTATGTAATCACACATCCTATGAAAAATCATAGAAAGAACTCTGAAGCTTATTCAGAGATCACAATAAAAATGTGATCCTGAAAGTAAAAACTAACCCTTCCTCCATATTGATAATGCATATTAATCCAAACCTCCATTGAAGATCAAGCCATTTGAACCCGGAGGCCCTTCAAGAAGAACAAATTATATATATACAAGCCCTTCTTTGAAGATTAAGCCACTTGAAACCCGGGGCCCTTTAATGATGGAGTGTTCAAGACATCCAATTGAAAATCAGAGAATCATCCAGAAACTTGTACCACACCGCATTGATATATATTACTGTAACCACAATTTTGAATATCAATATATATATTATTCAATTTTCTTTTGTTCACAAATTTATAAGAATATATTATGATTCTAAATTTCTAATTACAGAAGAGGTCCATATACAAATTACAAAAGAAATTCATCCGTATATAGGTACATGCATGCACTTTACGCGCATATATCTAAGATGCTAGCTCATTACTAACATACATGACAGTGACCCAATCGTTATGCTGTGAAAATGTGTCTGTGCCTGTAAAGTGGACACGATTTCATGTTCATAATTATTGAACTATATATTCATAATTATAAAACTGTATATCCATAATTTTTGAACTTCATATTCACAATTGTGAATTTGTATATTCATAATTATATTCAAACTCTATGTTCATAATTATAGAACTATATGTTCATAATTTTGAACTATATATTTATTAATTATATGAACAATTTTGGAACCTTTGTCCACCTTGCAAGGTGGACACGATTCCACAGCATAATTTGCTGACAGCGACCAGAGTTTAGCTACATTAGTTCTTGCTACTTCTCTTATGTCTTATTTTAATAAGAGTATCCAGGGGGAGCCGGGATGGAAGGTGCAGGACCAACGACGCTGAAGTTTACTAAACCAAATACATATTCGTTTAACATATTCATCATAATTAATATATTCTAAATTTACTAAAATTTAGATCTAGATCACAATTCGCGAACACTACACTATACCATAATCCGTTAACAAACCACACGCAAATTAACCAGAAAAAAAAAAAAACTAAGAATCTGCAGTAAAGAAGAAGAAGCGGCAAATGAAAATGCGGTTAGTTGGTTATCGAAAATGAATTGACTTCTTGCTCTTCCTCATTGAAAGGGTTGGGATTTTCTCGCTGATTCATGATATAATTAAAACCTTCAAATTCTCCCGAAAATCTTCAAAAAACTCTTTGGAAAACTAATTAATATGAAAATAAGTTAAAAATAATGATTAATTTTAAAATCGTTGATTAAGTAATAATATATATATATATAGCTATATATATATATAATAATATATATATATATATATATATTATATATAATTGCACTCAGGTGCGAATGAAGCTCTGAATATGCGAACCAATCAGCGCGCGACACGTGTCAGATCTAATGGATTAAAACGCGGTGGCATTTTCGTAAATAATTGAACATCGAAATGCAAGTAAAATGTACTATAGGTGCAAGTAAATTTACACTGAGCATCAATACGAAGTGCACCATAGTTATAAGTAGTTGCATCTTATAGTTATAAGTAGTTGCACTTGTAGGTAGTAGTTGCACCTATAGTTATAAGTAGGTGCACCAAGTTGAATGAATTGTTGCGGGAAGTGAATGTTAACAAGACAAAATTCCATGCACTTATAGGTGAAGTAGGTGCACCTATAGTTATAAGTAGTTGCACATATAGTTATAAGTAGGTGCACCCAGGTGAATGAATGGGTGCGGGAAGTGAATGCATGTTAACAAGACAAAATTACATGCACTTATAGGTGAAAGTAGGTGCACCTATAGTTATAAGTAGTTGCACCTATAGTTATAAGTAGGTGCACCTAGGTGAATGAATGGTTGCGGGAAGTGAATGTTAACAAAGCAAAATTACATGCACTTATAGTTGAAAGTAGATGCATTTGTAAGTGATTTTACTTGCACTTCAATGTTCAATTATTTACGAAAATGCCACCGTATTTTTCTTAATCTATTAGATCTGGACACGTGTCGCGCGCTGATTTGTGCACATTCCTTCCTGGACACTTATTCGCACCCGCATCCCTATATATATATATATATATATATATATATAATATGCTCTTAAAATAATTATCTTTGACTCCATATGTGAGTTGGAGAGTTTGTGTTAATTAATGGTTTCCTTCTCATATCTTTGACTTTGAGCACAGGCGGCGAAACCACACAGTCGGTAAGGACTAATTCACATGCACATAACTAATCAAATATAATTTTCTTTTTAAACGTCCTCTAATTGGCAGTACTTGCGGCTCCAGGACAAGGTTGTGATTTGTTAGACACTGAACCATATATGTCTCTATCATTGACTGGGAGAGAAACATACATTTAACTACTTCAATAAAAACTCTTCAGAACAATATATGTGAAATTAAAGACTAAACTACATTCATCTTGCTCAATTTACGTAAATTAGATTATTTAATATTCAATATTAGCTACAATATATTGTAAGACAAGCGGGGACGGATCCACAGTGGAGGCAGTTGCCAGGCAATTTATATCGTGCACCAGGACTGTATTGCAATGTGTGCCCTGGTACAAAATAACATCATTTTTGTACTTTTAAAAAAAAAAATTGTTTTTCCGTGTTTGCTATTAACTAGTTTAAAAAAAATTCATGTTTTGAAAATGTACATAATTGTATACTAAAATGTACATAATTGTATATGAAAATGTACATAATTGTATAGAATACACATAAACTTTTAACTATTAAAAAAATTATGTGTTCGAATGTACATAATTGTATAAAAAATGTACATAAGTATAAAATAATGTACATAATTGTATACCAAAATGTACATAATGTATAACATAATGCATAATTATATAACATAATACACATACAGTACTCTTTCGCGTCGACTTCCCACACAACTTAACAAAACGATGTCGTTTTAGGAGACGCGGGACGCACAATGCAATGTGCATCGTGGTGCAGGGTATAAAGATTGCAGTGCCCTCGCTCTCCCACACCGATCCTTAATATAGTAGTTCCGTGTGTGCGTGTATAGATACTGTTGGAAAAAAATGCTTAAAATGGCATGTTAAGTGCTATTTTGTGTACAATTATTAGTGGGGTCCACTTATGATTTGGGTCGGGTCAAAGTGGATTCGATACTTCGTAGTTAGAGAAAGATTATATATTGTACGCTCAAAACGGATAATGGGTGAATGAGATATTGATCTCAAAGTAGACCCATTTGATTGGAAAATGAAGGAAAAGTGAGCTTTTGTCTCAATTGCTTTGGAATGAAGATTTCCCCCTTATAACAAGGCTCTTTTGAGTGTAGAATTGTATAGTATAGAGGCTCTCCTACGCGGGGGTGGGGGAGGGGTGCAATAAATTCAAGAGGAGCTTGAAAAAGGCTTGTTAAGCCGAGCTCTTGTGCGCGGACCTGGGTGGTGACTTCATTCTTCTGTTACGGAATTAATTCTCTTTTTTTGAATCCAAAACTCAGTAAATGTTGCTGTTAAAGTTGTGGGGGGGGGGGGGTGCCTAAAGTGCCCTATAAGGCTATTTAATCCTTACCCTATAGAGGGTAGAGGCCAGTTTTTTACCACATAAATTGACCGAACTTGTTTCCTGCTTCCACTTGCTTCCCTACTCCTCTCTTGTAAGCCTCTGTGTTCAAGACTGTCTGCCGCGGATCTTTGTTTGATGCTCAAACATTGACACTAGCAAGTTTTCCCTGGAGCTATGCCACAACGCTCCTAGCATCTACGGGACGTAAAATAATTTTTTAAGGAGAGAGTACTCACTCGACTCTGCAAACCCAACACCAAACACTAGCCTTTTTTTCTTCATCTTTTCTTTCTTCTTTCTAGAAAAATAATAGTTAATTTTTGTATTTGATTTATTATTTCTACAACAATTTCCAACAGATACAAGCTAAGTATCAAAACACAAGTTAGGCAAGATGGTAAATTATGCCGCCTTAGCTTTAGTGTAGAAAATGTCAAAGGGTTAATTCTCATTGTTATCTTTGGATTTTACACTTATTTTTGGCTTTTTAAAATATTATAATAGTGATATTTTCTTTATTCTTTAGAATATATAAGATGTGCAAGTCTTCTTTTATATTAATACTTTAATAGTGAGATGTATGATTTATAATGTATTTTTTATCCGAATCATTTTATAAACTATTATGTCATTTTTGTTATTTTTATTATAAGTTTGATGTGTTTGATTTGTCGTCCATATTCAATAATATTTATTACTATGCTTCTAAGTGTTTCATTTTTATTTTTCAAACTATGTCTTTTGTTATATTTTCGTCCCCACTCAAAAAAAAATTATCCGCCCATGAAGACAAGATTGTGGTGTGTGTATACTACTTCTCTTAATTGGTACAAGATAGAATAATCGTGTTTAGTGCAATTATTGAAGTGTAAAATTGAGTGTGAGTCCTCCATTGGATCGTTTCACGAATTCTTATGCGTGACATGAGTTGAGTCAAGATAGAAATGTGAAAATATAATACTAATAGAAATAAATTGTTTGTTATTTGTAGGAAAACTTAATATTTTTAGAAGAAAAATGCATTACTTTTAAATCAAAATGTAATATTTAAAGGTTGAACATGCAAGTGTTGAACAATTATTTATGAGAAAAAAATGTAATACTAATAAGGATAAATTGAATTATTGTTACTTATGAGAGAAATGTAATATTTCTGAAGAAAATGCGATGTTTTTTGATGATTTTGTCATGACCGGGTCCACCATAAACTGAGTATATGAAAGTACAGAACGGGATAGGAAAGTAATAACTTTATTACCTGCAACGCTAGGCCTAAAGTGTATGCGTACAAAGTCCGAAATACTGACCAATGGCAGCCCAAATAATACATAAATAATGCAGGCTATAGCCCATGGTATGGACTAAAATGATAATGTAGTCACTAAGAGTCGAACCTAGGTGAACAGGTTGAAGGAGAAAATAGAATAGTATCTACTATATACTATACTAATAAGAGGCCAAGAGAGTTAGGCATATAATAAGTAGAAAAAATGGCGGTCAAATTTTTTAATCAAATGAATGACTCAGATTGATCAGATTTTAATTTTTCCTTAAGATTTCCTAATTTATCCTTAATGAATATGATTTTCCGTTAAGTTTTCCGTTAAATATTATCTTTCCGTTAATTTCTGTTTAGTTCACCGTTAACTTATTCATAAATTCAATAAGAAAGGTCTTAGGTTCGAACCCATCCCAATCAAAGTTGGCATAATAGTCTCTATTTTTCTCTTATTAAATTAAATAATAATTTAGTAAAAAGGCTACAACAAAAAATAATCACATAATGTATTTCTTTAATTTAGACTTATGTGTCTACAATGTCTTTATTCAAAAAAAGTATTCATTATCAATAAATTAAATAAGAAAAATAATTCCATTAGTTATATGTATTTTTTTTTTTTTTTGAAATAGTTATATGTATTTATTTTCTTCAAAATAAAAATTCTTACATTCAAATTTATCAATTAATTATATTCGCTACATTATCCTACAGTGTCTTTATTAAAAAAAATTATTCATTATCAATAAATTAGTTAAGAGAAATAATTTAATTAGTTATATTGTCTTTATATTTCTCCAATATACAAATTCATCAATTGATTATATTCATTACATTGTCTATTATCTTTTTTTTGTGCACTTATTTTTTAATTAAATATCAAAGTTATAATACAAAATAGTGCTATATTATTATTTAACAAGTATTTTATTAATACGATGAAAAAATTAAAAATATATAATAATAATAATAATAGTTTAAAAAAATAAAGAAATATAAAAAATAATTAAACCAATCATATTAACAACTTTGGGGATTTATTGACAAAAAAGAGTATTCAAATCACACAACAAATTAAAGTGGAAACTATCTCGCAATGTCCTTGTTTGGCAATCAGGAGTTAGCTCTTCAATTAGTATATATTTAATATTTTATGTCCTAATTTTTATTTTCTCTCATTATGTCCCGTATTTAGTTCAACCATACCTATAGAATTACTTCATTGATAATTATAATTCAATCTTGATATATTATCTTGCATTTGTAAACTTAGAATTGCATATTTAAAATCACAACTTTAACATTCAATTATCTATGCATCAACAACTCTAAAATAAATCTTGCCTTGATATACTTTAAAGTATTATTTAAAAAAAAAAAACATTGGGCATTATCCCAATCGCGCAATGCACGTAAAAAACTAGTACATACATAATTTCGTATATATATACTACTATATATATAGATATTATTAATATATATAACTATATATATATATATATATATATATATATATATATATATATATATATAATATATATATATACTTATATATATTATATATATAATATATATATATATATATATATATATATTAGTTATTTACTTATGCTTGATCGTCAAAAAATAGGTGCCCAATTTAGTATTTTTTATTAAAATTTTAAATTATTTAGATTTTAATATTTAAATTATTGTTAAATAATAATAATAATAATAATAATAATAATAATAATAATATATAATAATAATAGTGTAAACATTTCTTATAAATTTAATATTTATATTTTAAGAAATAACTAACATACATATATTATATTATTATTATTATTATTATATATTATTATATTATATTATTATTATTGAATAATAAAATAATGGTGGATGCATGTGCATGGTAGCAATAGTGAAAAAGATAAACGGAAAATATTATTATTATTATTATTATATTATTATTATTATTATTATTATTATTATTTATTATTATTGAAAATAATAAAATTATCATGGTGGATGCATGTGCATGGTAGCAATAGTGAAAAAAATAACGGAAATTATAACGGTAGGAGTATGTCTCTCCAAAATATTGTGGGAAAAGGGTCAAATAAGCCCTCGAACTTTAACTTAAAAAGTCAAATTTAAAGCCCCTACTTTATTATAAGGTTGCAATTTAAACACCATCAAAATTAACAATTTAAGTGCAATCGAAGCCCAAAAACAAAGTTCACATGACCCTTGCAATCACACC
>VALG01015179.1:0-13976 GCA_009835305.1 Ipomoea purpurea | reverse complement strand
AACTGGAATTTAATACAAGTAACATCTGAAATCCTCTTTCCAAACCAATGTGGACAAAACTCACTTTTCCCTTCATTTTTTCCAACTCAATGGTCTACTTTGAGAATCAATAATCTCATTAACCCATTATCTGTTTTGAGCGTACAATATATCAATCTCTTTGTCTCTACTCGAAGAACTCGGAATCCACTTTGACCCGACCCAAATCGGAAGTGGACCCCCCCCATTCTAATAATTGTACCACAAAATATCCACTTAATGTGTCATTTTATGCCATTTTAATGCTATTTTTCCAACAATCCCCCACCATGAATGAAAAATGGATTTTCAGGGTATTTTGTAATCGCAAACAAACTGTGTTCAACGATCGATCCCTGCATATGATAGGTAGGGATCACTATACCCTTTGAACCTTCCCTTGTGAAGAAATGTTTACTCTACTGGCCTGTACGGTAGAACACGATGTCTTTTAAACGACTGCCATTTGTGTAGACGATGACATATCTCACATAGGAACTCCCAACCATGCTATGTTCTTATGAGTGTGGCCATTTTGGTCGTGGGTCACCGTTCTTGGTTCTGCAAGAGTTTGTGAAGAATTGTGCCCATCATTTCTCTTTTGAAGCGACCTCACTTCTCTCTCACATAGGTGATTATTTCTGAGTATCCCGCATACTCACACATGTCAACCGACATCGAATCACTAAAGCATTACCATGCTAACCTCATGCGGGAATCGCTGTTCTAACGAGCAGTGGTAGGGAGTCGAGACCCCCACAGTGACACACTCCGTTCCATAATTTAGTTGTCCATTGAACCTAGGTGCCAGCTAGGTTGGGTATCCACTATAGAACTTTTAGTCCACGGGATTTAGACCCATTCCTCGTTCCAATTTCTTAACAACCATTTGCTTACCCTCGGGGTAGCGAGTTAGCGGCCGCTACGTTATCTTTTGACATCACGTAGTCAATAGAGATAACCCCTATTGTGAGAAATTGTTTAATGGTATTATGTCTTTGACTTATAAGTCTAGACTTACCATTCCACATCTTCGACTTATGATCGCAACCAGATTTTGAACCGCAGCTCATTTATAACGTTTTGATTGCAACCAAACGGTGGACCGCAGCCCTATATATATTTATATACCTAAACCGATCGCAACCGGCCTGGTTAACAGCCGATGGTTCTCAACCCATCCAACTGCCTGTTATAGCCAATTGATCGCAACCAATTGGGGTATCATGCACACATAACACATAGCCAAGCACACATGCAACCCACATTAGCACATAGGGATGGGGAAAACATGTATATAAAACTTTTGCGTGGTCAACCACATTACTAGGAATACGCCTAAGGGGTTTATACATCTTTCGCCTAGGCCAACGGGGTACCAATTCGACTAGCATGCAATACACAAGACTCTTTTATCCTACGAACGGTACCCGAAACATCAAACTACACTCAAACACAACAAACGGGGTCCAATGTGACACCACGGGACACGGGGAAACATCAAACGGGAAAACCACCAATTCCACCTTGGAAAACCAACGGGTGGACGACGGCTGGAGGACCAACCGCCGGCCTGCCTGCCGGCGGCGCTTCACTGGGCAGCGGGTGCCCGGCGGCCAGTCGCCTGCGCGCTGCCGACGGCCTCTTTGGGGTAGCGGGTAGGTGGCGGGTTCCCTTGCCCCCATCTACCCCCACTGACACTCTTTTGTAATAAATGGTCCCGGGACCCTTTCGTGGAACCCGAAATCCATATCTAAGACACATTTAAAACCAAAACGACGACACAGTTAACAACTAATAATGGATTAAAATAAGAATCACATTAAATACATCTATCTACAAACACTTCTAAACATATCAAGACTTCATACCCGAACATGCAAATCCCGCCAAACATACCAAGAATATCATTCAGACAAACACCACGATCTGTATATCCTAGGGCTTCAATAATCATATTTAAAGCACAGATCATACTTTTATCTTTGAAATCAAGAACATTCAAGATTATATCAAGATCAACACACAAAATATCAAGATCCTCTTATAAACATCAAGATTATCAAGATCAACATATAAATATCATCTCATAAACATCAAGATTATATCATAATCATCATGAAAGCCTTATCAAGACACAAGCATAGAATTGCATATCAATGGAGCCAAAGAAAAAGATTATAGCAAGGAAAATAGGTTTTGTTGA
Organism: Ipomoea purpurea; assembly: GCA_009835305.1. Classification (NCBI taxonomy): domain Eukaryota; kingdom Viridiplantae; phylum Streptophyta; class Magnoliopsida; order Solanales; family Convolvulaceae; genus Ipomoea; species Ipomoea purpurea. The sequence goes on along the minus strand of VALG01015179.1, from coordinate 11,752 downwards.
GACATGGGTTACCTCTTTAGCCTTAATTAGAATCCTTGGCTACTAAGGTTCTTTCTCTAAGATCTCCTCTTTCTTGATTTCTCCTACGTTTGGTGATAGAGGAATTTTTGGGAATTCTTGTGTGGTGAAATCTATTGTGTGGTGTGAATTCTAGGTGCCTCCTATATCTTTATATATATCTAAAAGTCCTAATTAGGGTCTGAATGGTAGGGATTTACTAATTCTATTCCTTATAGGACTAAGGGTTTGGTTTAGGGATAAGGGTCCATGGTCTATGGTGGACCCTTCCTAATTAATTAAGGGAATTTAATTCTCTTTTAAGGGTAAGTGATTAAATAATTAGTTTGAGTTAGAGGTCGTAACACGGGGTGTTACATGCTGAGTTCTTAAAAGAAATTTCTCCTTGAAATTATGATTATCTCATCTCTTCCGATTTTGAAAGTATTGATAACTATGACATTCTCTCTCTTTGTTCATTTTCCATACCACTTCTTTGTTAGACATCACCCGTAGCCCCATTACAAGCTAAATAAAGTCCTAGTTGATCTTAGCATGCATTCCTTGATTTGAGCTAGGGAGTATGAAGGGAAAGCATATGGGATCTCATTCATGACCCGTGTTTTGCATAATCTCAACTGAGTATTTGTGCACACTTGATCCTCACACACTTTAATAAATTCGTGGTGCTTGGTTATTGGCTTGAGAATGGGTTTTATGTGGCAAGCTAATTTGATTCTTGAAGCTTGTTGTTTTGCAGCGAGTTGGTTGGTGGATTGAAAGGTTGTGCAAGAGAGAGTATGAGCAATTTGTATGTTTTGATTTGTGATTTATTCCTTGATTTTGCTTGAGGACAAACACAGACTTAAGTGTGGGGGAGTTGATGTGAGCCTAATTGTGCACATTTTTAGTATTGATTTATCTATATTTGTTTGGCTTTAGGGTCATGATTTTGGTGATTTAATTGCATAATCCTTTATTTTATTATTTAGTTGTGTTTCACACTCGTTTTAAATGTTTTACGGTGTTTGTTAGTGTTTTTGAATCATTGTAGGTCAATTCTATGAGCAAGGGAAGTTTTAGGACGAGTTTGTAGTCAAAACAAAGTCAATGTGATGTTAAGGAGGTGGATAAAATGCCTGAAAGAAAGTCAAAGAGTGGTGTTTTCAATGAATTTAATCACAAGAACCAAACAAGGGAAAAGTGGAGAAAAAGAGCAAAGAGTTGTTATTCCCGCTGAATTCGGCGACAGCTTAGTATTTTGATCATATCTCATGCTAGGAATGTCCGATTAAGGTGATTCTTCCGTCATTGGAAAGAAGACTCGAAGTTCTACAATCTGGTATGAAGCGTTAAACTTGAAGCGTCGAGCTCCAGACTCGACGCGTCAAAAATTTCCAGTGAAGTTTCATCAGTAAAAGTTTTCACACAGATTGGCGACAGTTTGGTTTTTGGACCATATCTCAGCCTAGTAATGCCCGGTTCAGGTAATTCTTCCGCCATTGGAAAGAAGACTTGATGGCCTACAACTCTTATCAAGACATCAAAGTCCAAATTAGACGAGAAAACGGTCAAAATAATCCTGCAAATCGGACCTATGTCCTGTGCGAGAATTTAAGTTGCGGAAATTTCCTATTTTATCCCTATTGGGCTCCCACTATAAAAAGCGCATCTTCCCTCAACCACAGGGCGATTACTATTCTCTCCGGGTTTAGTTTCAACTATAAAATCTCACCTTCCTCAACCCTAAAATTATTCAGAGATCCTTGGAGACAAAAAAGAGAGAAATCAAGAGCCGCAAGTTGTCTTGGGAATCAAGAAGACTAGGGAGATTTGAGAAAATTGTTTGGTTCATTTTTGTACTCTTTTGATTATTTATAATTATTTTAATTTATTTTCTATGTATAATTTAGTCATGCTTGGCTAAATTCTTCAGAGATTCTTGGGTAAAAGTGTTTATGAACCTATGTGCCTGCGCTCTCAGATTCTTTAATATATTATTATTTGGGTTTAATACTTCTGTTGCAATTGTGATTTTATTGTTTGATGCTTGTAATTAGTGGCCATAATTACTTGCTTCGTCTGCTTTCTTTGTGTCACAACGAGAGTTGGGCATAATTTATGGCACACATAATTGCACCTAATTGTTGCACCATGAGAAATGGTAATTTATTTAGGGAGTTTAATTCTTGATTATTTCCAGTTCGAGTGATGGTAGTAGTTAGGAATTTATGATGCTTGTTCTTGTTTTATTGGGTGATTATCGCACGAGAATGGATATTCACCAGTGTTAGTGACTACGAGAGTAGCTCTATACCACATTGCATTCTCAGATTTAATATTACATTAGGTTTGGCACTAGGGGATTAAACACTTGAATCACAGGAATCTCAATCTCTCTATTTTGTTTTCAAAATCCTGAATCACTGCTTTATTTTATTTATTTAATGCAACCATCCAAGTCTATCGTTAGGATTAGCTTTAATGAATAACTTAATAACTAGTGCTTAATACAACCACTTCCATGTGGATCGATTACCCGATACTCCGGGTATTTATTTTGTTCAAAATATACTACAATCATCGAGTCACGGCGTCGTCACAGTAGGTCCATGGCAGGAATGGAAGAGACAATCTCTCGTTAGAAGCGGTGATCATTTGCTTCTTGTTGTTTTTGGAACCATCGATCATTTTCTTCCTGTTGTATCTTGTAGGCCTGTATAAAACTATTCAAAGAATCCTCCCAAGTCGGTTTCTTTGGTTGAGGTGGAGCAGTTGGCTGAAAATTATTTTGGTTATTACCCTTGAAAAGTTAGGGTGATTTTTCCAACCCGGGTTATAAGAATTAGAAAACGGGTCATTTCTATGCCTTTGATTAAATCTATTCATTGCATTAGCTTGTTCAAAATTATCATTTTCTCCAATCATATATGCATTACTTTGATTTATAGCCAGCATAGAACACAAGTTATTCATTTTTTCGTCTAATAACGCAGACATTTGAATCTTCAAATCAGCAATTGAATTAACTTCATACATACCTGGTGTCCGACCAGTTATGCTTTTTTTGCTGGGAGTTTGCTCAAAGCATTTCATAAATGCTAAGGTCTCCTCCGTAGTTTTTTTCTCCCAAGGAACCTCCAGCCACATTATCAACAATTGATTGGTTGGTTTGGGTCAAACCATCTAAAAAGTTTGATTTTGCAGCTCCAATGGGTAACCATGGTGGGGGCATTGAATGAGCAACATTTTGAACCTTTCCCATGCCTCATGGAACGGTTCACCTTCAGCTTGCGAGAAAGTTGCAATTTTTCTTCTTAATTCAGAAGTCTTAGCATGGGAATAGAATTTACCTATAAACTTGTTGTACACCTCCAGCCATGTCCGAAGGATCCAGGTGTGAGAGACATGAACCATTGCTTTGCTGCATCTTTCAAGGTGTATGGGAAACACCTCTTCCTTAGTTCAACCTCCGAGAGGTCATTCAACGGAAAGTTTTGGACTACCCGGTAGAAATCCCGGATGAAGGTAAGGGCATCCTAGATTGCTGAACCCGTGAAAAGACACCAATTGGTTGAAATGGATCGTCTTTAGCTCATAATTCCTGGCTGCATTGGTAAGCACTATACAAGAAGGTGACGTTCGTACTTGGGGCCTACCAAAGTCTTTCATTAGCCTAGGAATGGGCCTAGGGTTATGGTTAGGGTTAGGGTTGGGGTTGGGGTTGGGTGGAGGAACTGCAGCCATGGTTGTGGTTGTTTCTTGTGGTTGTGGTTGTGGTTGTGGTTGTGGTTTAAGAATTGGATTTTCATGAATTCATTTCTTTTTTCCTATCAATGTGATCGTCTAAAGGCAACAATTCATGATTTAAAGAACGACGATCGTGCATAAAATAAATAAATAAATGAATAAAATAGAAAACATAAATGAATTAATAATTAACTAAATAAAAATAATCGAGTGAACAAATAAAGAAAATCAAGATAGGCAAAACAATCAAAAGCTAATTTGGAAATAACTAAATAAAAAATGTTATGCAATTATTTTGAAAGAAATATTAAGCAAAGGAAAATAAACAAATTGCACAGTAAGGAAAAAGATAAAGAAAGAACATAAAATAAATTACAAAATAAAGAAATTCCCCGGAAACGGCGCCAAAAATTGATGAACAATTGTAATATATGTCCTCGCAAGTGCACGAATCAGTTGCAGTGATAGTGTGCAAAGACAAGGGTCGAACCCACTGAAAATTGTAACAATGCAATTTAATAAAAAAAATAATTAACTTGATAATTTAAAGGCCTCAAAACCCAAACGCCGATCAAAATGGATTAAAACTAAATTGGAACACAATGAAAAATAAGAAGGAAAATTAATAAATTAACCACGAACACGAAGCGAAACAGCAAGAAAATAAAAGCTAGGAACAAGGATCAATTTTAACGGAGCATTATTAAAAAGTTGAATGAGATTGAGATTAAGAAAGTTATGATACTTAAACTAATGAAGCAACGATTAAATCTTGAAGACCTTCTGGCCAGTGATTAGAACATTGATTACATTAATAAACCAAAACACAGTAATTTGCAAAATCATAACTGAATTGACAAAATTAATACTTAATCACTGCAAGAATTTCATAATAAATTTAGCCATGTTCCTAGAATAAAAGTAATTAACTATTCATAATCAAAGGAGCAAAAGTTAAATCACAAAGCATAATCTCCCGAACATAAAACACAAAAAAAATTAACAAATAAAAAGAATGAAAGAGATTAAGGAAACACAAAATAAATTAATAAATCAAAAAGATAAAGAGATGAAGAATATAATTGTGATATTGCTCCCAAAGATAAATTGCCTAAACTAATTGAAATTGCAGAAACAGAACTCCTAATCAGTTTCCACTTAAAAGCCAACTTTGTTGACTTAAAGAGTCATTGTCGAAATTTTTGAATAGCAATCCTAGACCAATAAGAAGACAAACAGGGATTCTAATCCCAAACAGACTAGGAATATCAAGTTCTTTTCTCAGAAAAAATAAATGAAGCATGTTATAAATAGCAACAACTTTCCTCCTCACAATCAAGCTTTCAAGATCTAATTGTGAGGTACGAGAGTCATTGAGAAGAGATACCCAAATCCCCTTGAAACGTAGTACATGTGTTTAGGTCGCAATAGTCCGATAGGAAAGATCATTCTATTGTGTAATCTCTGGTTCCAAACAGTGTACTTTAAATATTAAGTTTTTAGTGGATTTAGGCAAATTCTCAAATTGAGAAGTGCCTCGCAGATTAGGGTTGATTGCCCGAACTGCGTAACAGATCATTTGTGTTACAAACGTTAGCTTCAAACGTCATTATGTGGCTGCGCTTATATAAATTTCAATTAGTATCAGAGCCAAACTGCTTAAGTTACTAGCTGGATCCTATGGAATTCCCAAGAGAAGAACTATGAACACAACAGGCCAACAGCCCTTATTGGCACGAATTTTTCCTATTGGGAAAGCCAGAATGCAGATATACATCTTGGCACAAGGAGAAGGTGTCTGGAATGCTATAGAAAACGAATTGAAAACTCCAGTTGATGAATAAAGGAAATAGACAACCCCGTTCCCGCTGACTGGTTTGAAGAAGAAAAAACAGAATATAACTTGCCACTCGTAAAAGCTAGGAACAGGAAATGCAATCGTTTTTATAATGCACTCAATGTGAGCGATATCCTTTGTAATGGCCCTTTCAAGTATCTGATCACTTGCACCACCCTATCAGCCATGCGCCAAAAAGCGTGCGTCTGCAATTTGAGAATTCGCCTAAATCACTTAAAGATTATAGTGACTCATTAAAATGAATTTAAGGAAAGTACCAACATGTTGTCTTTAGATTCACAGAGAATCCAATTATATCAACCAGAATGACAAGGAGTAATAGTCGGCATGAGTTTCTTTTAGATAACGGAACAATATTCAACCTTTTTTTTTAACATCAATGCTACGTAAGAAGAAGAGAGATAATTGTATCGGCACACCACTTCTCATCAAGTAATATCCAGAGCTTTCTCTTAAGTACTCTTACTGGACGATTGTGTATTGAATACCTGAAGAGCGGAACCCTATTGCATGATCGGTAGGCTCGTCAAAAAGAGGGTTAACAATATCAGCTTTTTCCTGAATTGAGATTTATGTAATTAAACAATGGCTTTATCAGCTTATCCTAATTATTTTACTAGAAAGATATATAAGAAAACACACTAGATTGATAATTCCTGTTAGTGCATTTTGTATATAGGGAAAACTCTACTAGTTATGATACTAATAGTTTTGTGATACTGCTATGATGCGGTTAAGGATAATGCTATGTCAAAAAAATGGTCAAAATCTAGCTGGTATCCTCTATTAGCTCAATGACAAAGATTAGGCTATATATCAGAAGGTTGTAGAATTTGTATTGAATCGCAATTGTCATGTATTCCAATTTGCATCTAGGTTCTAGGCACATATAATCCATAAGGACTTTTTTCTAAGGCACAAGGAATCACGTATCTCAATATAATATATCCAATATTCATACGTACTAAATATACTATTATTGTGACTTCTATTATCCATTAATTCAAGGAGTGTGGTTCTCTCCCAACATAAGACCATCAAATTCTTATCTTATTTGTTCATTATATTATGTGTTAGAGATGTTGTATGATTACAGTAGATCCTGTAGATGCTTTGATTAACCAAACTGCTATGACGCCTGTAAAAGGAGTTGATGGAATGACATACTCGTTAAGTAGAATTCGTGCTTATCCTTAAGAAAACGATAATGCTTACAAGACAATATTTTCTGAACTAATCATTATGAAAGGTGTCTTGTTGCATAAGAGGTGTGATAGAATGACTCCAAGGTTTGTACAATAATCAGTTTCGTAGCGAATCATTCGCAAACATTACATATGTTAGTTTTGGTTAAATATTACAAAAGAGTACAATGATCTAATATTCCACAAGCCGCAAGAATAGTCTTCAAGTCGATTTAATCGTTGCTATTACACTAAGTAACTTATGACCAAGTTTACAATATAATCGGTGATCTCAAAATCTCCCAAATCCCCATCATGCTACTATTCTAATGTTCTACGCTCGGAAGAAATTAATCTAGTGTTCCCTTAAAAGAGCTTTATTCTTGCTGTTTCGCTACAGAGAAACAGTGAGTAATAAATATAATAAATATAAAATATTCCTTCTTAATTTCAGTCCAAATTTAAGATATTAAAACCATATTGAAAAACGGCGCATATGATTTGAACACTAATAAAAATATACAAAAGTAAAATAAATATTAATATATATTAAATGCATTGTTAAAATTACAAATGATGATTACGACCCTAAAAAAAAAATGTCTAGTATAAACAACACAACAAGCAAACTGAATACAATACAAAACATCAAGAAAAATCGAATGAAAATAATAGAATAGACAAGATTTTGATACTCGGTTCAAACAATGTAAGCTCCATATAGAGCCGTTCCGAAAATTTCTTATTATTATGAGTCTCACTATAAAACAAGAGAGCTACTATAATAATTATCTTTGTTCCTTCAATGACATTTGTACAAGCGCTCACTGAATGCCATGATATGTCCCTATGGCCTTCTGCCCAATTCTCAAGTACTTCTCTTCTGTCAGAAAAAACTTGCATAAGCAAAACATCTTGAAAATTTCTGATATTTGTAGTCGCATTTCCATAACTATTAGCTCATTGCGAAGATTAGCGAATCAGTTATGGCCTATTATATGCTCTGATGTTTGGTGACTTATGTATACATGGCGTGACTGTATTTCAAAGACAAAAATGATTCTTCATTTTTCGACAAACACAACAGAAATGTATATATGTAATGGCATTAGTACAAAAACTAGTTTTTCTAAATTTTTAATTCAGTCAAGAAAATTTGTGTGTAAAGAATATATGTTATTAAGGCAGTCTGTTGACTCGCCAGTCTGTCTAATATAAATATTATCCCATAGAAAGATTTACCCTTTATTAGACGAATTCAACTATGTTGGATATTAGATTAAAAAGATATAGATAATATTGCTGGAGTACAAAAGCCTAATGTCTTGAAAAACCTCCAGACAACCTGCCGAAAAAAACACTTCACCCACAACCAAGTCCTATCAAAAGAAACACCACAACATGTACAGAATGGTACCATCCACCCTAATTCCCCTTTAGGACGAACACGGAGGAACCTGGCCAGATATCAATCCATGAACCCTTGAGCCCATATCCTTAGCTAATGCATAGAGCAGCGACTCTTGGAGTCGCACCAAAGTTGTCCATGGCACGACCTACAAGCGTTCCTTCAACAAATGTGTTTCTCTGCTTTTTTTCCATTACCTAGACAACGTTTAAATATATTATCCTATCAGAACAGTATAAGTCGCTTTGTAAAGGATTGAACTCAAAGTAGAGTTCTTAGAGACAATTGTCATGTGTTTAATCAGAATCACGAGTGTGTCATGATTGGAAAAAGATCCGCAAACAAATGTTACACATGGAATGGTACCTATCATATTATTCAGACAACTATCAAGCAAACCACAATTACGGCACCAACATATGAGACACATAAATTCTCATGACATCAAAGGGGACCAAGGAAATATTTCCGAGGTTATTCATCAAAAAGTAGGGTTTTCAGTGTAGACAGTACAATGGAATCCCATGATTGTGGTTATTGATGACACAATCTCAACAATAACCACTGGATGATGACGAAAATCCAAGAGTTTTTGAAACAACTGTTCCAACAACCTCTGACTAATGTTATGCAGGATCACAAAACAGAAACAGAAACCAGATGAAGATAAAAGTGTAACACCCCATGTTACGGCCTAAAACCAATTAGTTAAATAATCAAATAGCCCAGAGAAAGATATAATATTATAATGATTAATTAGGGAAATAGGCCCACCATAGTCCGTCGGCCCTCAACCCTACTAAACCCAACCCCTAATCCCAATAGGATTAGACCCTAAATAAGATCCTTAGATCTATAAATAGGAAACTTAGGAGGCATCTAGAATCCCACACAATAATCTCTCACCACCCAAAGAGTCAAAGAATCCCCTAGGAAAATCAAGAAATCAAGAAGCTTAAAAGAAAGATCTTCATAGCCAAGGATTTAATTAAGGCTAAGAGGTAACCCATGTCTCAACAAAAACCTATTTTCATAGCTATGATTCCCCCTTAGGGTTTCCCCATATTATTGTGTATTGGCGGATATGATGATATTATTGGATGTTTGATGTGATGATCCCATGGGGATCTTGATAATCTTGATATTGGAGATTCTTGATAATTATGGATGATTTTATGAGTTCTTGATGATTATGTATTGTTCTTGATAATTGTGTGATGTTCTTGATGCTTATGTGTTATTATTACCGAATCTTGCAATTAGAGGCGAATCGTATTTCTTGTTATATAAAAAGTGATTAGAACCTAGGTTGTATCGTATGATATTGTTCTTGGATTATCGGGTGGGGAAAATCGCATGTTTTGGGTTTGATTATGTTTAGAAAAGCATGATAGGGTATGTTCCATATCGTTTCTCGTATTTGATCTGTTAATTGTCTAGTTGTGGTTAATTGCGTTGTTAAAGTGTCTAACTGCGTTTCGGTTTCACAACGGTCCCGGCGAAATTGTGTGAAAGGAGTCAAGTGGTTGGGGTTGAACACCCCGTGTTACGGCCCCTAAGAACCACTTAATTAATTAAATCTATAACCCATGAGAAAGAATAAGTTATTATGATTAAGTTGGAAAAAGGCCACCATAGTCCGTGGACCCCCATCCCAAAAGCCAATACCTAATCCTAGGAGATTAAACCCATAGCATATAAATAGGACTTAGAAGGCATTTAGATCCCCAACAATTCTCTCCCACACCCAAGAGCTCCAAGAATTCCCCTAGGAGAAATCAAGAAATCAAGAAACTTAAAGAAAGATCCTTCATAGCCAAGGAATTAATTAAAGGCTAAGAGGTAACCCCATGTCTCAACGAAAACCTATTTTCAAAGTTATGGATTCCCCTTAGGTTTCCCTTATCTTTTGTGGTGGTTAATGATTGGTGCATGAATTATAGTGGTGTAATACAATCAAAGATCAATGTCATAGAATGAATTCCTATGCAGGATTTCGTCATTTAATCTTTGCATTAATCTTCGCTTTAGTGGGTTTCGCTTCCCTTTCGATATGACTGGTGGTTTGAGACGAAGATAAAATGGAGAATGAACTGGACGTTTCATTGCATAGTTTTTTAGCACTGTATATAGATATTATCGTCTGTGATGTCTATTAGAATAAGCGGGAAAGTAGATAGATATAGATATATTGTTTAATAACTCCGGAAGATGGCTTGCCATAAATACTTTAGAGTGTGGAGCAGTATTCTTGAATTTAGATGTAGCGATATTCGTATTTTGGTTCCTGCATAGATTGAATATAGACATTAGAGTCCAGTACTTTATTGTCCTTGATAATTGATTCCCATCTGTGTAACCCTTGCTCCACCATTTAACGCGTGTGAATAAGTTCTGTAGTGAGTGGGGATCTGTCATGCAATCCACATGTCTTTGTGGTTTATGTGATTGGTGACTTAAGACGCTATGGCTAAGGCATATGCATAGGGAGTGTTATGAAGGCAATTGTGTTGTTATTTGCTACGTAACTCAAATCGATTGAGTTGGACCAGATTTATATGTCACAGTAAGTGGCGGATTACTTCATCCAGATAACAACTATATAAGGAGTCATAAGTGAGATAATCGGTTTTGGTTCCACATGATCGGATTTCCCGGGGGAATAAGTTGTGAAAAAGTGTTGTCTATCGTATGGAGAGATAGGGAATAGGACCGCCACTACCACGCTGAAGAAAGCAACACTTGTTCAATTGCAGGGTCGACCTTCAGCGGGCAAGTCTGGCGGTTGTTATGATAGTATTATGATTTTTTTGAGCTGTGTTAGTGTTTCTTGTCCCCCGCCGTCGATACCTTCCCACAGCCAGAAATCATATAATGTCTGTTGCGGGTCTATGTCGAAGAGAGCGCGCGCCGTCCTACTTCCACCGTTGAGCTGCGGGAAGTTTGGGATGCATTTTACAGCAGCTTATATTTATGTGTTACCCCCCTCTCCACTCAATTAATTGTGGAAAATCCAACTGAGTTAATTTCCACCATTTTTTATTTTTACCCTGATTCAATCCGTTTAGGTTATGCTTCTTTTTACCCGAGACGGAACAGGTCCGTTTATTGTCGTGCCTTATAGGGACTATTATGATAATCTAATGATGTATACTCGTATTAGGGTTTAACCCGTTCGTAATGGTTTATCGAGTCCGTTATATCGCTAATTATGAAATGGCTATTGAATTGGTATCCCGTTGAGTAGGTGAAGGAAGTATGAACCTCTTAGGCTATTCTTTAAGTATGATGATACGCAATAGTTATGTTTACGCTTTTCCCCCTCTTACCCAATAATAGCTGTAAATGTAGAGATTGCATGTGCACTATAGACTATGTGTTATGTTGTGTGTGTTACTCCCAAATTCGTTGCGATCGGATTTAGGGTTATCCTGAGCTGCGGTCAGAAGCTGACGCGCTTTGCAGGTCATGATTGGATTCCTGGCTTATGGGAGTAATGGCTAACTTTCTTGGACGATAAGCTTGCGATCCACCGTTGGTTTTGACGTCAAGACG
>VALG01015178.1:0-10624 GCA_009835305.1 Ipomoea purpurea | reverse complement strand
GTATGGGAAGTATTTGAAGGAGGATTCTATAGATTAAGATTGTTGGTCCTCAAAGATAAAAAGCTCGAAAGGTTGGAGGCTTACACAGATTCTTTCCCATGTCTTGAGCATCTAGTCCTAAGATGTTGTGAGTGTTTGGAAGCGATCCCTAGCAGTTTTGGAGAAATTTTCTGCTTCAAGTCAATTGAAATGGATAGGTTTAGCCACCGCCCTTCCGTTGTTGCTTCTGCTAGGGATATTCAAGAGAAGCTAAAGAAGAATTTTTGGAAAAGAAATTTTGAGGTTAGAAGGAAGCTCTGCCTTACTCATTCTTTTTATTAGATTATGAAGGAAGTTGTTTGCAAAATGTTAATAATTATTTGTTTTGTGTATTTTTGCATTACTTGATGATGCATAGATTAAAATCCAAGGGCAGGAGCAGGGCCTGAATATATAGAAGATGTTGAAAAGGCAAATTGTGAGGTTAGAAGTTATGGCTCATTCTTAATTTTCTTTTTTCTTGTGTGCAAAATCTGTTATTATTTTAACCTCAATTGTTTTGATAGATAAAACTGGAGGAGGGTGAATCATCAGCAAGGGCAGGGCAGGGGGGCAGATGGTAGAGGAAGAAATTGGAGTTGGGAAATTGAAGTCTTACATCCACAGATTAAAGAAAACGAGATTGAGAAATCTGTTAAAGACGCGGAAGCCCAAAAGTGGCTCTTCCAAGCAGATTTGAGAGAAGAGCAACATGAGATAAGGCTAGAAGCTACAGCCTGATCTGATTTATTCTTAAATTTTAATTTGACTTTCTTTCCAAAATCTGTTACTAATAATTTTTCCAATCTCATTTCATTTTGTCCATTTTTTTCATAGGAAGAGTCTGTAAAACACAACTTGGTGGGTGGGGCAATTAGAAAACTGGTATCTACATATTTATATCTGCTAATATAATTGGATTTAGCCTTTAGCTGTTAGTGAAACTGGTTTCCCTGTACAAGCATTGTCATAATAATGTTGGGAAAACGTCATTTTTGTTTTCACCAATTGCACCTCCAATTTGGATCAAGATGCTTAATTACAAGTTCTATTGGTAATCTTATTTGCCTTTTCCAATGTGTTGAGCAGGGCAGGGCAATATTAAGTTGAGCATATCTGGTATCAACATCATACCATTCTGGTATTTCAGTCCAGTTGGGCAGTTCACGAGATTATAAAATTTTCCCTTCATTCACATCATGCTAAATTGCTAGTTGTATACCTTTCCAAACAAAATAAAAATAAAAAATAAAAAAAATCCAAACTTGGAAGCTGCTATTGCTCAAAGTATTGGAGATGTGGAGGTAAGGGGAACATATATATAGTTGGCCAAAACTACACGAATTGAAGTTCATCAGATTAATTGTATATATATAATATGAGTTAATTACCGATTTGGTCCCTTGACTATGAGAATTTCACCACTTTTGGTCCTTGACTTTTAAAATTGACCAATTTAGTCCTCAACTATGAAAACGTTAACCAAAATGGTCCTCAGTCTATTTTACCATCAAAATGCAAGGGTAAAATAGGAAATTTCCGCCTATATTCTTTATCTTCAAGTTAACGAATGAGTGAGAGGCTGTACCGCCGAAAGGAACTGTCGCCGCCACCTCTTGATAATAGTTGGGGCTAAATTGGTCAATTTTGAAAGTTGATGACCAAAGTGGTGAAATCCTCATAGTCAGGGGACCAAATTGGTAATTAACTCAATAGACTGAGGACCATTTTGGTTAACGTTTTCATAGTTGGGGACTAAATTGGTCAATTTTAAAAGTCGAGGACCAAAGTGGTGAAATCACATAATCGAGGGACCAAATCGGTAATTAACTCTATATAATATGCATGCTTGGAGTCAATTACATATATATATTCAATTGTGATGATGATAAGATGCTTAAATGGCAAGAATTGCTGGTTTCTCCTGACTTCATTAACTAATCTTCAACCAAACATATATTTCTTCTTGAGTTCTTGTTTGACAGCCAAATGGTTTCTCGATCATTTGCAGGAGCCCATTCTCTGTTCTGTTGTTGGACATAATAGAAAGATGCAGCAGCATTCGACGTATATATATGGTTTTGTCAATGTTGCATTCTGAGGCTTTATATATATGGATAGCTGAGGTTCAGGTATATTACTATATATCTTTATTTATGAGTTGATGATAGATATATCATATGTAGAGAGAAAATCAGGAATATTGAAGAAGGAAAAGGCTCTGTAAATTTGAAAGAAGAAGCAATAGACAGAAGGGAAAATAATGCTGTGTTTATTCATAAGAAACATGTGCCATTTATAGCTAGTTCATAACACAAAAAATAGGGGAATGCACTGACACTATGCCCATGATTAACTGAATACAAAGAGTAGCAAATACACCCAGCAAACTTGACTGACTAATCTCAATTATTACAATAATTAAGCTAACTTTATTAAACTAATTTCCGCAAAGAATATTGGTTATCTAATTGTTTGTTGAAAAGAATTCGTCTTTTATTTTTCTTTTGTTTTCTTTTTGGTTCATATTTCATAAAGTTTATGTGATGTTTGGGCAATCCAAGATCTTACCAATCGGTAAATCACAGGGTATTTGTAGATATCAGAAAATCTTTATGAACCGTAGATCTTGAGGTATCAGGTAGATATTCTAGAAGATTTTTGAAATCCGAATAAAAACTTAGGCAGTTAGGCTGGACTAGTTGGTTTGTTGATAAGGTCTTTTGATGAGAATTGCTAATGCATCTCAGCTCAATCAATTATATGTATAATTTATTAATATAATAAATTCTTTATTAATTTTGCGATAATTTTATTTGTAAATAATTTAAATATTAATTTTATATTATTACTATCATTACTGTTGAAATTGAAGGATTGAGAGACATGGCGGGGGAGAATATCCACCACCCGCCAGTTAGGTAGAAGCAAGATATGTGATAACCAAAGACAAAGAGAATAGAAAGAATATATTATATGAAATATTACAATAAGATTGTCTCTCTTAATATACTAGTATTTGTCCTGTGCGATGCACGGTATAAAATTTAAGTATTTTTATTGTTGATAAAATTCAAACATCAATCATTAAAATTAATTATGAAATGTTACTTTTTTTTTTTTTTTTTTTTTTTTTTTTTTTTTATAATACTAAATTGGTTGTTATATTAAAAATCACAACATACTAGACCTGGCAATTCGTGTATACGGTTCGTTAACGGGTCGACACGAACACGATAAGGCTAAACACGGACACGACACGTTAAGGTTAACGGGTTCAAATTAAAAAAGTCCATGCTAGTTTCTAGAATAAAATTGAACACAATAAAAATTCAAATTTCATATTGTTGAACATCAATAATTGGTATATGATCTTGGCCTAATGTGGTAAATTTATCATTAGTCATGTTCATGATATCTTTTGTAATCTTATTCATGAAAATGGTTCTTAGCGGGTTTTAAACAGGTTTTGTGAAACGGGTCGTGTAAACGGGTTGACACGATAATATTAATGGGTTAAAGAGTTCTTAATAGGTTTAACGGTTGACCGTTAAGACACGAAACATAACGGGTTCTTAACGGGTCAACCCGTTAACGACCCATGACACATTAAGGCTAAACACTAACCCATTATTTTCGTGTCCGTTTCGTGTCGTGTTAACGGGTCGTGTCCATAATTGCCAGGTCTACAACATACTATTAATATATTAAAACATTGTGTTATTAGTTATCACATGATATTTTTAAAATTTACATTTAAATAATAAAAAATAAATATAGTTATATATAATATATTATTATACCACCCTCACCAACATCAACCTACCACCCAACCCACTTCACTCATACACCACACCCATCACCACACCCCCCTACCCTACCCCTACCCGAACCTACCAACTCAACAAATCGACACACTCTACTTTCACTACTTTTCAAAGCAACCACTTTAAAACACTCAATCACCTGCTCACATCCCTAATACAACAATAACAACCAACCACTTACTTACCACCATCTAACACAGGTCTAAACCACCCACAATAGCACCACCGAATGACCCATCCCTAACTCTTCACGCCGAGGACCCAACACTCACAACACAAACACAAAAAAAACAAACAAAAAATTTGGATAATTATATAAAGCATCAACAGAAAAAAAAAAATAAACATGCTATAATCACTATCTGTTCTCAATACTCTAAACTGGAACTACTACTACACCACTACACAAATAAACTAAGATACAACACACACACCAACATTCAACAGAATCTAAGGAACACTAATCAAATCAGCATAGGAAAACCAAAACCACATTCTACTTCAAACCACCAACATCACAAAACAAAACAAACACCATACACAACGAACTGGCAAAAACCTCAACCTAGCGCAACATCAAAAGAAAATAGAGCATTCACCACACAAAGACATTACAATAACTCATCACAACCTCACACACATGCAAATTAAAGCAACTAGAGGATACAACGGGAGATTTCATCGCTTCCGGAGAGCTCGACAAACTTGGCAATCCCAAACACTGCTCAGAGGGTCTTATATGTTCCTGCTCCCGTACATCTGTTTCCTTGAAATCGAGGCACACCGGAACACGACCACTCATCAACCTCAACCTACGCCACCCCTCCGCATAGCGATACTTCACCCCTCCTCCGCCCACCTCTCACTCTCGGGCACTGACACGCCACTAGGCACCCCCGCCCCACCCACCGCAACGAGCCTGAACCATCCCTTGGGAATCCAAGCACCGACCACCCCCAACGCCCCGACGCAGCTCAACACAGATCATTGGAATGACCCACCGCGGACCGCAACTTTGAACAACTGAACCCTCGCGCACACAATGAACGATGAACACACAAGGCATCCGACTAACCCCACACATCGCAACCCATCCCCAGTTATCCATGACCGCCCCCTGTTAAAGCCTCTCGGGGCCCCCCCCCGCACCCCCTTGTCGCCCTAAGTGCGACAAGCCCTACTCATATACAACATACTACCCTCACCCCCCACCCTCACCCCTATCAATCACTAACCCAACCCCACCCCCATCACCTACCCACTACTACCACACCCATCCCCCACGCCCCACACTCATACAACCCACACACGCACCCACGCTACCACACACCTTCACCTCAACTACACCACCAACTAACCCACAACCGCCTCACCCCACCCACCACCCACACCACTCAATCACTGATCACCCCCCCACCACCAAACAAAACACACACACACCCACAAAAATATAATACAAATACCATAAACTCCCATTATATTATATATATAATATATAGTAAACTATACACATAATACATTATAGTAGAACAAAAAAAACAAAACACATATATATATAAATATATACTATATATATATAGTAATAATCATATATATATATATATACCTACTCACACATATATAAACACAAATACAACACACAAAACAAAGTCAACAATAAAACAAATAAAACAAAAAAAAAAAAAATAATACATGAATTATACAGTATGTGTTTTATGTATTAAAAGATCTATACTAGATTCTTGTTAAGTAATTTACCGAGTTTAGTGCAGTATCAAATCAAATGGAGCAGAAAGCATAAATAAACAATAAAAACACAAGGAAATTGTTACGCAGTTCGAGCTCCTTCTCCTAACGTCTGCGGGGCAACCCACGTCTGCCCAATCCACTATAGATGTTCACCAAAGGAGTATTACAAGAGGTAACTGTAGACGGCCTCCAGCCTTTACCACTACCACCTCTCTAACACTATCCAGGGATTGACACGAACGCCCTAACAATATTCACAAAGCTTCAGTAGTACACTAGTACAACGTACTGTCCAAGCCAATACAGAATATCTTGCGATTAAAACATAAACACAATAATATAGAAAGATAGCTTGGTAATTTTCAGCACAACTTCGTAATTGTGATTCTCAAAATTGGCAATTGTTGTCTTCGAACATAGTGTATTTATAGCCCTCTTCATAAGCTTTTTGTCTTGATCCACCAAAGTAGCAATGCCTTAGCAATCACACTGTTCGAATGCTTCTCATCATTCATTTGGAAAGCTTATTTGTGGACTCTAAAAACACAATGATTGATGTCCACTAATTAAGATGATTTCCACTAAAAGATCTCACGTGGTCCACAAGTCATTAACAACACTAATTTAATTTAATCTAGTCCTAGTTAGATGTACAAATAAAATTGCCAAACTTTGTGTAAAAATATTTACACTTACAATCTCCCCCTTTGGCATTTTATTTGGTAAACTTGAGTATCAAATCTTTTGGCAAAAACCATTTTATTTATGGCCCTTTAGAATAGATACTTTAACATGACATGCCAATAAAAACTTAATAGACAATTTTACTTAAATTGAGTATCAAATACTTTGGGCAAGCTTTAAAAACAATTTTATTCATGGCCCTTCGTATAGATACTTTAACAGGCTTTAGCAATTAATAAACAGAAAACTATATAATTTTTTCGAATCACATGAGAAATACTTCAATTCTTGAATCATGCTTGGAAGAAATGGTCATAGTTGAATATCAATTTAATTAGCAATACTCCCCCTAACTCATATCAATCCAATATTACCTTACTAGTATACGCACTTCCATAAATAACCAACCAAGTACTTCCAATTATAATCAACCCAAAATCAAATATTTGTAGCAGTTAATTAACAATGTCAACTTGCTTCCAAAATCATAAGCAACCTTCCAAAAGTTAACATTCATCCAAAATAGTTGTCCATACTCCCAAAAGTTAACATCCATCAAAAATATTTGTCCATACTGTCCATACTCCATACTCCCCCTTACTAAACTCCCCCTTTTGCCAAAAAAATGACAAAGGCAGGTGAACAAAAAAAATAGTGGATCAGAATTACCGTGCAGACGGGTGCCCGAATCTGAATCAAAGTCCTCGTCAGAGTCGGAAACAGAGTTGGCTGGTCGAGAGTGTGCAAGAATTTGGCGTGAATTGCCTCCATGCGAGCAATCTCCTTGAGCTGCACATCGCGAAGATTTTCCAAACTGAAATGGTGGCCTGTTGAGAAGCTACGGACTGCTTAACTTGTGCAATCGAAGCCTCAAGGGTGAGTACAATTTGCTGGGCGATCAATCAAGGTAGGGGGTTCCTTGGGAATTCTCTTAGCACCATGCCGAGGGGCCGAGGCAGTGTCAGCGGAAGAGGCCGGGGCAGAATGTAGCGGTGCCGGTGGAGGAGCATCCGGAAGAGTAGCAAGTAGAGCCCTATCATCATAGTGTCCTTGTTGAGTAAGCCGGTCATCAAACACATAGGCATTGTCGGGAGTGGTGAGAACCTCCTCTTATTACGGGCTTGGAAACCATGACTTGAAGAACTCCGAAGATTAAACAGGGAAAAAGGTAGATGATTTTAGCCTCCTTTTTCTGCAAAAAGACATTAAGTGAGAGAAAAAACCCATGCCGGACTGAATGGAAGCCGGGTTCGAATTTTGTAAAGAAGTGCTGCTAGGGACACAGGAATTTGATGACGTCTCACGGCGGGACCCAATTGGCAGATGCGAGGCGCAAAAAACACAGAATAGACGGTAGTAAGCTTCAACCCGGCAAGACCATCTTTCGGCCAGGAGACAGATTTGTTATGCGTGAGAGCGCTGCCAATAAGTGGGGACTCGGATCTGGGGACGCTGGATGGTTCGGTTGTGCCCAAGTACGCATTAATCTCCGTGGTCCAAAAGATACCAAACACCTCGAATAAAGACTTGATGAAATCTCGCAGAACCTTCTGTAAATGTCTCCAATGTCAAATTGGTGTAAAATTCCGCCGTAAGCCAAGTGGAATACGGGCCAACATGCCGAGGACGCAAGTAAGTTTTGATCACGAAGCAGTGGAATAATGTCACACTTTCAGCAATCTTCTCATTGATGGTCCTTCTCACCATCAATTCCTCGATGACATGGTTGCCAAGCTCCAATAATTCGGGTGAGAGGACTTGAGCTTATCATCTTTCCCCTATTATATATATTGATTTATTACACTCGGGTGTTTTTTTTTGGCAGCAGCAGCTCGGATCTCTCTGGGTAGTGTGTCCTCTCTTCTTTTGGGTTGTTTGTTCGTTCAGGTTTTTTTCTTCATTTTCCATAGTTCTTCATCTCTATTTAACTCCTTTTTTTTATGATCGCTGCTTATACATCTTGCGGGTGCCCGTGGCGGGAATGGGGTAGGAGTGAGGGGAGGAGGCGTGAGAGAGGATCGGGGCTGTGGCGACGTGGACAGTGCGAGAGGTATGGTGACTGAGTGTTCAGTGGGTGCCGGGGCAGTTGAGGGGGTTATGAATGAGGAGAGGCACTAACGAGGCTGTAGTCTATCTATGTTTGGGAGAGTTGGCTAATGGTCGAGGAGGAAGGAGATGGTGAAAGAGAGACAGAGGCGTAAGGTAAGGGCCGAAGTGAGGGCAGGGTGTAGACGAGCAAGAGAAATGTGGAGCGGGAGGTGGGATGATGGCGAGTGTTGGCATGGAAAGAGAGCGTGTATGGTGCTACAGTGGTAGGATTAGGAGAGGGGGTGAAGAGGGGCGTGCGTGGAGGAAGGAAACATTGAGATAGTCGGATTGGGTGTTTAAGTAGGATAAAATTTCGACCAAGATAGGAGGAGAGCAGGGAGTAGGTGGAGGGGGTGACCAGTGGGGGATTTGAGTGTCTGAGGAAAGGCTGGATGCTCGCTGGGTTCGGGTTTCTCGTGTTGTGGTATTCATTTTCTGTTAATGGCTTTTTGTCTCGATAGGAGATGGGAATCTTAGGCGGCGAGAGGGCAGGCGAGAGACTAGGGAGGTGCGCGGCCTGGGAGGAAAGGATCAGTCAGAGCGAGAGCCGGGGGATCGGGAGTGCGGGGAGGGTGGGGAATATGGCGCGGTGGGTAGGGAGGTCAGGCATCGATGATGCGGGACGGAGAGATGGAGTGCGGCGGGTGCATGGGGCGGAGAGGGAGAGAGGTGAGGAGAGAGAGTAGGGTTGCTTCGCGAGTGTATTGGCGTTTTTTGTTTTTGGAGAGAAGAGTAGAGTAAGGGGGAGAGGTGAGCGGAGAGGGAGGAGGTGCGTGCGGTGCTTAGGGGAGCGGTAGGGAGAAGAGTCAAGCCAGAAGTTGATGTGGATGGGTGCTCGAAAAGGTGAGGTGAGAGTGATTTGTTTAGAACCGCGGGGAGAGGGGGGATGGAGATTGCTAGTTAACCCAGGATTGAGAGTGGTGAGAGTATAGTGTGGATTTGAACTGAGAGGCTCGGCTGAGTGTAGGATAGGATTCGGTGAGGGCAGCGAGCGGAATTAAGTGCGCGGTGTGGTGTAGCGGTGGGGGAATAAGGGAGGTGAGGCATATTAAAGGCGGAGTGCGACGGAAGCAGTAGTGAAAGAGGAAAGTTGTGAGAGAGAAAAGAGGATAGTTTTCGGGGGGCGATAGGCGTGCACGGTGGTGTGAGGACCTGAATAATCCAAAGAAATAATAGATTCTTTAAAAATAACGTAACAGAGATAACAATTATAGCATTTCCCTTTGGTCAGTAAACCATTAATTCGTACACCACTCCTAGGGCACGTAAAATTCAAACCTGGATTGTCTAGCGATTTTGTGAAGAAATGCAAGATTTTTTTTCAGTTGAATATAGTCTAATTTGATCTCTTTTCTTCAACTACTCACGGATAAAAATGATGACGTATGTCTATGTGTTTTGTCCGAGAGTTTGGAACCGGATTTTTTCGATATATTGATCGCGCTCGTGTTGCACAGAAAAGTACCACATTTTTCTGGTCAACCCATAGTCAGTCAGCATTTGTCGCATCCGATAATAATTGTAGTACAAACAACCTGCCTGCAGCGAATGTACTCGGCTTCTGCAGTGCTGAGTGATAATTTGAATTTGCTTTACTAGCCAGGCAACTAGATTTTTCCCAATAAGAAACATCCCCCGGACACTTTTTCTATCGCGGCGTTGCCCGCCAGTCAGCATCACTAAAAACCTGTAAGAATGAGATTCTATCAGTAGAATTACCAAATACCCGTAATTAATTGTACCTTTCAATATTAATGATACGCTTGACAGCCTTCAAGTGCGATCCTTTGGATCTGGTTGATATCGTGCACACATACCTACAATTACCATATGATTCCAGTCTGCCGCCAGTCAGGTAAAGTAAACTACCAATCATACTTCGATAGAGTGGGTCAACTCGAAGTCCCTTGAGACTTTAGAAATTTGTAGTTAGAGACGGGGTTCGGGCATCTTTTGCAGATTCCAGACCGAATTTCGATATGAGATTTTCGCATATTCGTTTGAGAAATAAAATTCCCTCTTTGACTGAATTTACCTGTAATCCTTGGAAATAAGTTATTTCTCCAATCAATGTCATTTGAACTCTGTTGCATAACTTGACCAGTTTGTCAGTTTCACCATGCTGTGGACCCAAAACAATATCATCAACATAACCTTGTGCAATGGTTTATGTGTTTACAACGACGTTTATGAACAAGTTTCCGAACCACCTCGTTGTAGATATTTTGAAGAGATATGGCAAGTCTTTGTACCAGGCT
>VALG01015171.1:0-17920 GCA_009835305.1 Ipomoea purpurea | reverse complement strand
CATTAAACATATAAAATACTAGTCTAAAAATCTAAATCTATATAATATAAATCTAAAATATATAATAAATCTCAATGCAAGATATATCCTTTATTTATGTTTGTGTTTTAGTGTTGACCTTTTTGTACATTGTGTTTTTAGAATTGTACTATACATTTTTTTGATAAAAATATCTTTACAATTATAACTTCCGTTATCTTTTCCATTATTGTTAGTATATATGCACATGCATCCACCCTATCTTTCTTTGTTTTTTTTTTTTTTTTTAATTTTTCAATAGTAATAATATATTTAGACATAAGATAATGGCTATGTTTGGCAAACCTAGCTGAAAAGCTATAAGCTAGGAGCTGAAAACTGAAGAGCTGTTATGCTGAAAGTGTTTGGTAAAATTAGTTTTTTGATAAGCTGATAAATGTAAAAAGACAGAAAATGACATCTTTATAAAATTTAAATTAGTTTGCTTACATACTAAATTTAACATTTTATCTTAAAAAGTTAACATTTTGAAATATAACTACTAGCATATCATAATGAGTAGCAATATTGTTGTGTAATCAAACTATATTATTATGTCCTAAAAAACTTTATTATATTATTATTATTATTATTATTATTATTATTATTATATTATTATTATTATTATTATTATTATTATTATTGTTATTATTATTAGTATCTTTGTTGTAGAAATGTACAAATTCTATATGGATGATTGTATTTAATGTAATCAGAAAATTAGAAAAATGAAAAACTGGAGGAATGGAGAATGAAAATCAGAAATGAAAATTGGAGAAATGGAGAAGGAAAACTAGAGAATTGGAGAAATGGAAAACTAGAAAAGGAAAGAACGGAGAAATGAAGTAAACGACCCCTAACTTTCAATAGTATTTGTATCAATACTAGCAAAACATCTTTGTGTTGTGGGAGAAGTGTGGAGTAAACAGTTCTAATCTACTATAAAATCTCTTACTCATCAATCTTTATTCCTTTCTATTTTGTTTAATATTCTAACCAAACTCACAGATACAATGTTAACAAATAATCCTACGAAAAGATTATTTCTAGAAAATAACAAGCACAACAAAAAGGTAAAAGGCTAGGTCGTTGTTAGTTTGAGTCATGCGATACTCACATTATTCTTAAAACCTTATTTGCTACCTCCTTTTGGTGCTAAGAGTGTTGTACCCTACGTTTCCTAATATAAAATAAGCTACGGTTTAATGTTTTAGAACACAGACACTTAAACTCGACGAACAAGAACATGGGATAAACACATGTGGTTTGAGGAGGAGGTTTGAGCAGAGTTTCAAGAGAGAAAAACTTAGATTTTTTAGTGTGTAAAATCTGCTACTCAACCACAACTTATATAGGAGTTGGAGGATTAAATACGGAGTAGCATTTAATCATGAAATTTATACTGATAATAAAATCAGCATGTGTAACCTGGAAAGAATTAATATTGTACAAACCCACTTCCTAAACCAATGTGGGACAAAGGCTACTTAAAAGCCTTTCCACTACACTTTCATTTTCCAACTCAAATGGGTCCACTTTGAGAATCAATTTCTCATTCACTCATTATCCGTTTTGAGCGTACAATATATCAATCTCTTCGCCTCACTACGAAGAAATTGAATCCACTTTGACACGACCCAAATCGAAAGTGAACCCACATATAGTTTTACCACAAAATAGTCACTTAAAATGTCATTTTATGCTATTTTTCCAACACACAACACTCGGAAACTTTCTAATACTCAAAATGCTACAAACCAAACTTGGCAAGCGAAAGTGTAACACCCCACTTTTTCTAAAACTAATTACAATTCTAATCCATAATTAACATAACTAAGCAGCGGATAAATAACTTAAATAAGATAACTAGTGGGAATGTCACCGCCACAACCACCACTCCGTAGTGATTGCACAGGCTATGGGTAGAACTAGAAAATCAATAAATAACTAACCATCCATCAACTTAAATAAAGCATAAGGGGAATAAACACACCCCGATGTCCACATCATCGAAAAACAACAAAATATCATAAGTCTAACATCCGATAGATACGACATAAACAAGACATAAAGAGTTTAGCCATCTCAATCTAAAAGACTAGTCTAACTCGATCACTTCTCACTGCTGGGCCCACCCGAAAGGGGTTTTACAAGCAAAACATAGACAAATAGGAAAACACTCGTTAGCATGAAGCTAAGTATAATCACACTCAACCCTGTCAAGTACTATAAAATATATTTTGGGAAACATTTGATAACATTCGTATGTATCAAATTCATCTCATAGGCAACTTTAGTCATATCACATACTTCTATATGCTTGCAACCTATGATATCAACATATATGCTTCGATACAAAAGACTTAACAACTTAAATATTTCAACATATAATTGTCACAACAACTTATCAAGAAACTCATGCTTACAAGAAATATCATGCCAATAAACCACACGAAAGTTATTCTCATGCTCTCAAGTTCTCATCAAGTAACTGGATATACAAGACTTCAAATGTAACTAAACGATCATGCTCGATATACAATTCTTAAATCAACATTCTCATTATGCAATCTCAGGCAATACTGTACTCACATGCAATCTCGTGCAATATTATACTTATATGCAATCTCGTGCAATACTATACTCATATGCAATCCCGTGCAATACTATACTCATAAGCAATCTTGTGCAATACTATAAATATACTCATAGACTCGTTGTAACAATAGATTACTTTCTGTGGAGGTCTCATTGAGTCATAAATGACTTGCTTTCTTTCTCTCTTTATTTAGAGTCGCAATGACTCATTCTTTTTTCTTTTAGAGTCTCAAAGACTCATACTTTCTCTTTAAATGGATGAGGTAGGAACTTCATCATGTGAATGAACCTATCTATGCACGGCGTCTAGCCAACCTAATACTCTGCTCGTCCACCGAACCACTCTCTTCGTTCTATGCTCAAACTCTGTGGAATCAGGTATCGAACTTTTAGCGTGCACTCCCCCTGACTAGGATTCCAAGCCGGGCGGGCAGTTTCCATCCTCGTAACGTGGGAATACACCGCGTTACATATACTGGGACCGCAATGTCCACAAAATCATCCGAGAGGACATAGTCCAAACGAGGTCCTCCAAAACATCACCGATATAGATAATACATAAATATATCTCTCATGCAGGCAACAACTCTACAACTTCTCAATGCATCAAATAATGATATACCACATGCTTATGGATTTTTGAAAGTAATACTTGGGCTCACGTTGGCCCCTTATGCATTTTTGAAATACGATATATGTGAGATGCAAAATACTCTACAACATGCTCCAAAACCATGTATAAACTCCATAAAATTCTCAAGGATACCATATCATACTCGGTTTACAACATAGCAAAGTCTATACATTTCTATCAACAAAAATATGCTTCAAAACTCATTGATCAAATATCACATTTTTGTCATGCTTTCATAATATATCATATTATCAAGTGATCATGCTTCTCTACTCAATACAAAAATAACATAAGATCATAGAGTCAAGCATTTCTCATACACAGTGTACTTAACAATTTATACTGTGAACAATTTCTTCAATAAATCCATCATAACATACTTATTTTTTTTAATCCAAATTCAACGAAATCAAAGTCAAAACGTGCGTCGAGACGGTCCCGAGGTACCGAGCCACAAGGGCCCGTGACACCTAGCCTGCAACGACACGTAGCTGAGCCACAAGGACCCGGCCATTGCACAAAAACCTCCCAGAATGAAACTCAGGGACCTGGGGCAGGACTCCTCAAGAGCTGCCCCAAGTAACCCGTCACATGGCCTGGCCTAGGCAACGGCCCTCTCCTAGGGCCGTGCCCTAGTCCCGGTTGGCCCTAAATCTTAGCCGGCGGCCCTCCTGATGGGCCACGGCTAGGACCGCTGCTCTGATCTGGTGCACACTGTGTGTGCACCAGATGGATATTTTCATCTGCAAAAATTATTCCAAAGAAGGTCCAAAACATCAAAAACATTCCAACACTTCAGAGACAAATAGTAGACCACTTCCAAGCTTAAACACAACAAAATCTTATCATTTCTACTCATTTCTACTCAATAAAATAGGCTTCACAGAGCCAAAATCAAAGAGGGAGTCCATGGGGTTATACCTCTTGTTGCCTCTTCTTCTTTGCTTGGATTCCTTCTTCTTCCCAACTCAACCACTACCCCCTTCACCACCTAGATGTCTCAAACAAGCCAAACAACAACACTTAAGAGGAGAACCTTAGAGATTTGAAGCTAAAGAGAGGAAGCTAGATGAACAAGGATGAAAATGAACCTAAGAACTTACTGTGTTTCTTCTTTCTCTCTTGTTGGCTCTTGGGTGGGAAGACAAAGAATGGAATCAGGAGAAAAGGTTGGCTTTCTATTGCTTTTATATGGGTTCAGAACCCTAGAAGGATACTCAATGATTGGCGGAGGGCAATGTGGTAATTTGGTGGTAGTTCTAGCAAAGATCAGACAAGGAGAAAT
The DNA here is from genome assembly GCA_009835305.1 of Ipomoea purpurea. Lineage (NCBI taxonomy): Eukaryota > Viridiplantae > Streptophyta > Magnoliopsida > Solanales > Convolvulaceae > Ipomoea > Ipomoea purpurea. Next base: position 13,385 of record VALG01015171.1, on the reverse strand, counting down.
GCCTTTTTGGTCCACCTTGCAAATGGACCATAGACTAGAAATGCTATTTTAAATACTTTGGGGTTGAAAATAAATTTTCTCAAAAAGATTTCTAGATGAACACTTGTTAAAGTTTCTTTGAATTCTCCCGGTTTCACTCAGATTGATTTCTCAATTTAAACATGGTACGCGAAGTACCGAAGATTTAGGATTTTGGAATAAAAAAACCTTTTGGTGTTGTATTAATTAAAAAGTGTCCAAAATAATTTATTCAAACACCAATTGATCGCAAAAAAATTTAATGGAGTGAAAATGCTATTTTGAAATTTCTTAAAATTGGATTTATAAAATAAAATTTTGGGTTGTTACATAAAGTCTTCCCTATGTAAAAGTCTTAATATGTTTTCATTTCAAAAAGTCTATTCAAGCCTCCCCTCCCCTTACCCCTTTCTAGAATTTTGCTTGCCTAGGACCAACAATATTATTCAAGCCTCCAGTCACTCAAAAACTCCAAAAAACTTCTAGGATAATCTAGATTTTGAGAATCTTATTTGCTAGGGAGAAATTAACTTTTGGGTTGATCGTGTTGTATAACTCTACATGTTGTAGAAAGAGGGAGAGCAACAAGCTCATTGGGAGTGTCGTGAAAACTTAACAAAGCGTGTGTTGGCTTTGTCATCAAAGCACAAGTTTGGATTCGCTTTTATTTTGTGTGGCGGAGAAGATTATTATTGAATTCTTCTCAAGTGGAAAAGGAGAAAAGTAGAGTAAGAGAATTACACCATCCCAAAACATTATAAAATTATTGTCTCTTTAATTTACAATTTTACTTTTTGCCCATATTTACATTATCTTAACATCTTCATATTTACAAAAACACGCTAGGTGTGCTATAAGATTTTCTTTTTGTCGTGCATTAACTTTGAGTAAAGCTCTCTCTGACTTTTTAGTTAAAATTTCAACATAACATTTTTAGGTATTATTGAGAAACCAACTCTTGTATCAATCTACCAAGCTTAAGTTAGTTAACTTCAAAAGGTTTTAAATATTAATAATTATATTAATCCCTCTAGACTTGTCTTTTCAATTAGGACCATCACATATCAACTCAATAGTTATGCTGTGCAAGCGAATGTACCATGCGCATGGTGCATTACGGTTCAAAACGATGTCGTTTTGACTAAAAACGCGCGTCCCACTTAAAAAAAAAAAATCAGGTTCGATTCTCAGCAATAGCATTATTGCGGATATATAGTATGAATTTCTGGATATATAGTTATAAATTTGTGGATATATAGTTATGAATTTATGGATATTTAGTTCATTCATTGTGGATGATAAGGGTAATTCCTGTATAGTATGTTTGTACGGTCGTAGCAAGGTTCGGATCTCTCACGCGGGTCGGGAGGTCCGGTTCTTTTGCCCTTCGTGCCAAACAGTCCCTTTCACAATGCATTTAATGCCGCCATTATAGGGTCAGAAAAGGTGGACACGCCTGCGCTCGGCATGTCAGCACGGTTGGTGGGATGCACGGCGCTCCTTGCGGCGTAATTGATGTCGGCCATGCGTGGTAAAGGTCTGACATCTCCCTCTTCACCTGGGAGTCGCCTCCGGGTTACCGCTCGGACCATCCGACGGTGCGATTGTCCCGGAGGCGCAACGAACGGCCTGATCGTCCGGGATACCCTAGAATCCACTGGTCTGCATCGGTCGGGAACGGCGGGAGGGACCAGTCCTGAGGGTCGGGCCCCGACCGGTCTCTTACTCGGTCGGTGCCGGGCGTATATCCTTAGAGCCGGGCGTATATCCCTATCACATAGCCCCCTGGCTCGTCGCCCGACGATGCTTTCCCAGAGGAGGGGTCGAGTCAAGGCCTTGGGGTTGCGTGCCCGGAGTCAGGCTCACGTGGATCGCGGATCACCTACGCCCGCGTTACGAGTCGTTCGTGGAATACGAGGGGACACGCGTCAGCCGCACCATCCCTCGAGATGCGGACCAGGAAAACAAGGCGTGGAGCGTCTTCGCTCCGCCCCTGCCTATAAATAGCGGCTTTTGCATGCGCCCATTACGCCTTCCACCAGATTCTGGACAACCGACGTCCGAAGCATCTACCTTCTTTCTCCGCAGAATTCAAGTTACCTCATTCGGTAAAGTGATCTCTTCTTTTCCGCTTTTCCTTTTTCTTCGTAAATAGCCTTAGTTGTTTAGGTTTTAGGGATTAGGTCAGTCGACACTGGGCGTCTTTAAGCGAGCACCGGTCGTGCTGAACCACTTCTTCCCCTTATCTTTTAGGGTGCAAGGCATGTCGACTCGACAGTCAGAACTGTTCGGCACAGGACTACGCGTCGGCAGCAACGACGAATCGTCGGGAAGAGATCCAGGAGCTCGCCGGTCCTCGCCAATCCGACACCATCGTGCGGATGGGACACAGTCTCTCTCAGCGCGGATCCTGGCAATGTGTACTACCGGGACAACAGGGTGACGAGGGTGGACCGAGTGGAGCCCCGGTGCTCGACCGCGTTGCCGCAGAAGCCAGACACGGACTCAGGGATTCTGCGGGGCGCCTTAGCACTTCCGGGGCAAGATCTCACCGGTTTAGGGCAAACGACGGCAGGTTGCCGGCCGGGCGTCCTGGCGGCGGCCCCACCCTTCGTGTCCCAGGTCGGCAGCCGACTGCTGACGATTTGTTGACCAAGAAGAGTGATGTTCTTGAGCATATGCCGCCGAGAAGCACCATAGCAAGCTAAACCAAAAATGAGCGGAGGATGCTGCTACCCTCCTGACCGGGCATGTGCAATTTAGCACTCGGCGGTCTGAGGGGGACGTCGTCGACCGGACGCGTGGCTATGGTTAGGGATGCATTTAGATTCCATTAAGACCTCCCTAACCTATCCATTCAGCCCATCCTCCTTGCTTCATGAGGCACTACGGAGTTCTTCCGGGCCAGATCTGTCCCAACGCGCACCGGATTATCGCTTGCTTCCCGCAGATCTGCGCTCGGCACAACCTGTTTGCACCGTCGAGCTGTTCAATTTCTTATACACAGTTCACCCGCTCGCGGCTCGGTACGGTGGCGGATTCTTGGCCGCTCAGACCAGGAGTCATCATTGTAATATCGTCGATCTCCGAGAACAACCGTGGTTGAAGAATCGACTGGTCTCGATCGAGTATCCTTGGCGGCTTCCAGTGAAGAGGTCCTGGTCGCGCCACTCACCGCGTGTAAGCGTCCTCGCCTACCCGGGCCTTGAAGAATGCGGCTGTAAAAATTTCCTCAGAGTTCTACGAGTTCCTCGTCTTCCGGTCGGCCACCGAGTACGAGTAAGCCAACCTCGAACCGCCTCGATATGGCGAGCCGGAGAAATACGTCCCTCGGCGCGTCGAAGTGACGATTGCCGCGCCACCGGTCGTATCAAACTATCGGTCAGGAAGGTCTGATAGCGAGTCGTTTCCGGATCACGGGACTTTCTTTTTCTTATCTTTATATTACTAGTGTTAACCGATCGCTGTTTCTTCGCAGGTATGAAGCCCGGTCTACGTTTCAGACAGCTCCTTCAACAGTCAAGTCCCCCGACCAAAGCCACTCTTGGGGGGAAAAAGGTGGCAGCGTCTGACCCGTCTCCGACGGCCGTACTGCCGACTTCCGTCCCGACGGCCATTCCTCTAGACACCACCGCCCGGTGGACGAGTCGGGCCCTACTCTCAGCAGCAGGTCGGACTTGCAATCATCCGCCACAGGCAAACGCGGGAAGGAGAAAGTGGGGGAATCGGAGGGGCGACAAAGCGGGCTCGTCATCAGAGTCCTCCTGACCCGACTCCATCATGAACTCCTTGACCGGGTGGGGATCTCCCGCAACGCCGCGCTAAGCATGAGCGCTATTCCCGGCGGAGTACGACCATGGTCGCTGACGCCCGAACAGTTCTGCTAGCGAAGGGTCAGGAATCTCGCCAGGTGCTTCTTCGTCTCTTTTTTAACGTTCTTCTCCCTTCTTCTATTTTCTAAGTTCGCTTCCGCCCGGCTGAAACCGCGTTCCCTCTTTCATTACCCCGGGGGCCACCTCGCTCTATACCGCTCCAAGAGTGGTCGGAAAGCGAAGCGCTCGAAGAAGGAGGCTAAAGAGCTCAGGAAGAGGTGAAGGCAGCGGAAAGACGCAAAGAGGATGCGGAGGCTATATGCAATACGCGATCGGGAAACGGTCCGATGATCCAGATAAGAGGCGAGGATCTGCCGCCACGGCTAAAAGACCGGTCGGTTGGCGCCAACTTCTTGTCAAGATCCGGTTTTTGCGAGCAATTCTTCCGGGATTCATCAATCACAAAGTGGCCGAGGACATGATGTGGGTTTCGTAACTGGGCTTACGCTTCCGCCAACGGGATAACACACCGGATGTGAGGTCGCTTGACTAAGTGTTCGAAGCGGGACGATCTCAACACCATCCTAGCAACCTCCCGGAGAGTCGCGGACCCGGTCCTATGCCCTACACGGAGCCTGAAGCCGAGCCCTTCCAATGCGTGCCGAGAAAAATCCCCGCAGCTGAAGATCTTGTGTTCATTGTTTTTGGTTTTTGTTCGGACCGCCCGTTGTGCCGGCGGGTATTTAACAATTCTCCGACCGGTTTAGTCTATGACAACCGTTTGCTCGGTGGCTATGCTTCTTTCATTTTTACGTTAGTTGCTAGCTCGTTCATTTTTTCACGCGGATGTTTGGGCATGTATAGCCCCCCGAGTCCGAGCGGCTATGACGGTCGTCAATTGCCGGTCGGACTAAAATATTAGAAAGCCAAACGCAAAAAACGCGTGTATAGCCCCCCAAGTCCGAGCGCTATGACGGTCGGTCATTGCCGGTTGGACTTGAAAATTAGGTAGGCAGTCGCGAAAACACGCGTGTATAACCCCCCAGTCGTAGCGGCTATGACGGTCGGTCAATGCGTCGGACTGTGAAAGCTTAGGTAGGCAGACGCGAAAAAACGCGTGTATATCCCCCCGAGTCCGGATGCGGCTATGACGGTCGGAAATGCCGGTCGGACTATGAACTTAGGTAAGGCAGACGCAAAAAACGCGTGTATAGCCCCCCGAGTCCTAGCGCTATAACGTCGGTCAATTGCCGGTCGGACTATGAACTTAGTAGGCAGACGCGAAAAACGTGTGCATAGCCCCCCGAGTCCGAGCTGCTATGACGGTCGGTCAAATGCCGGTCGGACTATGAACTTTAGGTAGCAGACGCAAAAAACGCGTGCATAGCCCCCCGAGTCCGAGCTGCATGACGGTCGCAAAGCCGGTCGGACGTACAAAAAGATTAGAGAAAGGCCAAACGCAAAAAAACGCGTGATAGCCCCGAGTCCGAGGACATGGACGGTGCGGTCGAATGTCCGTCAGACTATAAACTTAGTAGGCGACGCGAAAAAGCGGCATAGCCCCCGAGTCCGACTGCTATGACGGTCGGTTCATAATGCGGTCGGACTATCTATATATTATATTTATTATTATTTTCCATTATTCTTCTTATTTAATATATATCTATCCCCCCCTTCTTTTTTTTTTTTTTTATATCTTTCTTTTTCTTATTATATATAAATTATATCTCTATATATTTAATATTTTTTATTAGCCCCCGAGTCAGCGGGCCTTAGGTTTGACGCGGCGGCAGAAGTCCGGATGAGCGTTATAAAACTTAGGTAGCAGTCTGTATATAAGCAAGGACACGCGGGGTGCATAGCCCCCGAGTCCGAGCTCTATACGTCGGTCAAATTGCGTCGGATACAAAAAATTAGAGAAAGCCAAAACGCAAAAAACGCGTTATAAGCCCCCCGAGTACCTCTTATACGTCGGTCAATGTCTCAGATCTTTATAATATATATATGATAGGAAATCTCTTCTCTTTTTCTCTCCTCTCTGTGTGATGTATTATTCTTCTATATTTATAGTCTGACCTATCTATATTTGATTTTCTTTTTTTTCTCATTTTTTGTCTTTATATTTTGTTTTTTTTTTTTTTTTTTTCCGCTCGACTTCGTGGTGCTTTTATAAATCATCGCGTTTTTTTCTTTTGGCTTTTTCATATCTTTTTTTTATTTTCCTGATCTTGCATTTTGACGCGTACCTTGTCATTAGGTCTATGCTCTGACTCGTGTTGGGGCTTATTCACGCTTTTCTGCGATTTTTTTTTTCTTTCTTTCTAATACTCTATTTTTATTTTTTATTTTTTCCTGCAATTATTATTTCCTTATTTCTTCTGTTTTCTTATGTTTTTTTCCGTCGGGGTATCTCGGGGGGTTTTTTTTTATACTATCTGCTTTCGTCTCCTTTTAATTCTTCTTTTATTAGCTTTTCTGATCTCTTCATATTGATCCTCTATCCTTCATACTCGTCTTCTGTACTCTGTGGTGTTTTATTACACTCTTTGTTTGCTTTTTCCTTAATTTCTTGTTATGTTCGTATCTTTTGTGATTTTTTTTTTTTTCCTGATCTTGTACATTATCATATGTCTCATTCGTGGCTTTATTTGCTAGCTCTCTCTTTCTTTATGTGTTCTGTATGAGTGTGGTTTATAGTCTACCGGCAATTCGCCGACCGTCATAGGAGTTCGGCTCGACTCGGGGCTATACACGCGTTTTTGCGTTTGGCTTTTCTCTAATCTTTTGCTAGTCCACGGCATCTTGACCGACCTCATTTAGCACGCGGAACTTCGGGGGCTATGCAGCGCTTTTTTTTGTTTTTGTGATCGCGCTACCATAAGTTCAGTAGTCCGACCTGGCATTTTGAGCCGACGTCATGAGCAGCTCGGGAGACTCGGGGGGCTATGCAGCACGTTTCTTCGGCTGCCTGTACTAAGTTTCATAGTCCGGACCGGCAATGAGCCGATCCGTTATATCCGCTATGGACATCGGGGGGCTATACAGCGCTTTTGTTCCGTCTGCCTACGCTAAGTTCATAGTCCGACCGGGCATGACCGACCGTCATTACGTCCGCTCGGACCGGTTGGGCTATGACACGCGTTTCGCGTCTGCCTCACCTAAGCTTTCAACAGCCGCACCGGCAACTTTAGTCCGACCGTCATAAGCCGCCAGCGGACTCGGAGTATACACTCGTTTTTCCGAAGCTGCCTACCTAAACTTTTCACAGTGCCAAGCCGCAATTGGAGCCGACTGCGTCATAGCCTCTCGGACGTTGGGGGCGTATGACACGGCTTTTTTGCTTTGGCTTTCCATAAGTAGTTTTAGTTACGACCGGCAATTGACGACCGTCATAAGCCGCCGGGACTCGGCGTAACATGCCCAAAACCCTCCAGCGTAGAAAAAATGAAAACGAAGCATAGCACTAACGTAAAAAGTGAAAACATAGCATAGCAAACGAAGCAAACGGTGGTGGTCAATAAACCGTCGGGAAAATTCGGTTTAAGATACCCGGCAACAGCCGGGCTCGGCCGAAGCAAAAAACAAAAAAACAGATGAAACAAAGAATCTCAGTCTGCGGATTTTTCTCGGAGCATTGGGAAGGTGGCAAATGCGTCGGCTCAGTGCTCCGTGTATCCCATAGGGAGCCATCGCAGGACCTCCGGAGGTTGGCGTAGGATGGGGTTTGAGATCGTCGCCCCTCGAACACCTTAGTTCAAGACGGACCTTCAGTCTCTGCCCGTGTTATCCCGTTGGCCGAGACGTAAAGCCCAGGTTACCTAAGACCACATCATGCCTCGGCCACTTTGGGCTTGATGAACTCCCGGGAAGAAGTGCCGGCAAACAACCGCTGACAGAAGTTGCCGCCAACGGAGCCGTATCTTTTAGCCGCGGGAGCGGAGATCCTCTGGCCTGCTTCTGGATCTCGCCGTTCCCATCGCCCTTTTCGCTATAGCTCGGCAATCTCTTTAGCGTCTCGCTGCCTCACCGTTGCTTCCTGAGCTCTTTAGCCTCCGTTCTTGATCGCGCTCGCTTTCCACCCACTTTTGAGCCGGTAATAGAGCGAGGTGAACCCGGGTAAGCTTAAAGGGAAGCGGTTAGCCGGGTCGATGACGAACTGGTAGAAAAATAATATGAGAAAAGGGGAGAGAAGATTAAAAAAAGACGAAGACGCACCTGGACGAGATCTACCCCTTCGCCTCAGAGACCTGTTCGGAGCGTCCAAGCCGACCAGTCTTCCTCCGCCGGGAAAGATAGCGCTCACTTAGGCAAAGCGGGTTTGCCCGGGATGATCCCACCCGTCAAGAGTGCCATGGATGGGAGTCGGGCAGGAGACTCTGATGACGAGCCCGCTTTGTCGCCCTCCATTCCCTTTCTCGCTCCGCGCGTTGCCTGGTGGCCCGGCATGATTTGCAAGTCCGACCGTGCTGCTGAGAGTAGGGCCCGACTCCACCCGGTGGGTGGTGTGCTAGAGGAAATGGCCGTCGCGGACGGAAAGTCGCAGTTTCGGCCGGTCCGGAGACGGGTGCAGACGCTGCCACCTTTTTCCCCCCCGAAGAGGGTTTGGGTCGGGGACCGGTGTGATCTGTTGGAAGGAGCTGTCCTGAAACGTACGACCGGGCTTCAGTTACCTGCGAGAGAAACAGGCATCGGTTAACACTAGTAAGATACAAGATAAGAAAATTAAATCCGTGATTCCTGGAAACGACTCTGCTATCAGACCTTCCCTACCGATAGTTGATAGCGAACCTCGGTCTGGCCGGCGCAATCTCACGTTCGACGCGCCGAGGGACGTATTTCTCGCGCCGCCATTTATCGGGCGTTCGGAGGTTGGTCTTATCGTAGCTCGGTGGCCGACCGAAGACGAGGAACTCGGTTAGAACTCTGAGGAATTTACTAGGCCGCATTCTCAAGGCCCGGGTAGCGCAGGACGCTTACACGGGTGAAGTGGCGCGACAGGGACCTCTTCCACGGATAGCCGCCAAGGATACTCGATCTGGATGACCAGTCGATTTGCGTTCCAACCACGGTTGTTCTCCGGGAGAGTCGACGATATTACAATGATGACTCGCTTGGTCGAGGCGGCAAGGAATCCGGCCACCGCTAGCGAGTCCTGCGAGCGGGTGAACTGTGTATATGAATTGAACAGCCTCGACGGGTGCAAAACCAGTTGTCCGAGCGCTAGGACTCTGCGGAAGCAAGCGGATGTAAGTCCGCGTGCGCGTCCTGGGACAGATTCTGGCCCGAAGATACTCCTATGTGGCCTCATCGAAGCTAAGGAGGAATTCGGGCTGAAGTGATTAGGTTAGGGAGGTCGTTAATGGATATCTAAATGCATCCCTATACCATAAGCCGCACGGCGTCCGGTCGACGACCGTGCCCGCTCCAGGACCGGCCGCAGTGAAATGCAGTCGATGCCCGGTCAGGAGGGTAGCAGCATCCTCCGCCCCTTTTTGGTTAGTCTTCTAATGGGTGCTGTTGCTCGGCGGACATACTGCTCTGAAGAACATCCTCTTCTTGGTCAACAAATCGTCAGCGCAGTCGGTGTCTGCCACCTGGGGACAACGAAGTGTCGAGGCCGCGCCAGACGCCCGGCGGGCAACCCCTGACCGTCGTTGCCCTAAACCGGGAGATCTTGCCCGGAAGTGCTAGCGCCCCCGGTAGAATCCCTGCGTCGCGTGTCTGGCCTCTGCGGCAACGCGGGTCGAGCACCTGGGCTCCACTCGGTCCACCCTCACTCCTGTTGTCCGGTAGTTAAACATTGCCGGCATCCGCCCTTTTGAGGAGAACGGTTGTCGCCATCGCACGATGGTTCGGATTGGCGAGACGCGAGCTCCTGGATCTCGTCCCGACCGATTCGTCGTTGCTACCGACCGCGTAGTCCTTGCGAACAGTTCTGACTGTCGGAGCTCGACCATGCCTTGCACCCCAAAAGATCAAGGGGAGAAAGTGTTCAGACACCGGTGCTCCGCTTAAAGACCCCAATCGTCGACTGACCTAGTATCCCTAAAACCCTAAACAATCCTTAGGCGTATTTACGAAAGAAAAAGGAAAAAGCGAAAAAAGAAGAGATCACTTAACCGAATGAATAACTTGAATGCTGCGGAGAAAAGGAAAGTATCGCTCAGGAACGTCGGTGTGTCAAGAGTATTCTGGGTGGAAGGTTATATGGGGGCCCCATGCAAAGCCGCCGTTTATAGCAGGGGCGGAGGCTGAAGATCGCTCCGACGCCTTGTTTCCTGGGTGCCGCATCTCGAGATGGTGCGGGCTGACGCGTGGTCCCTCGTATTCGACGAAGACTGCGTAGACGGCTGGGCGTAGGTAGGGTCGCTATCCACGGAGCCTGACTCCGGGCCACGACCCCAAGGCCTTGACCGACCCCCTCCTCTGGAAAGCAGTGTCGGGCACGGCCCAGGGGGTATGTGATAGGGAATACGCCCGTCTAAGGAATACGCCGCACACCGACCCGAGTTACAGGGGGCTTACGAAGTACCGGGTCCGGCCCTGACTCAGACTGGTCCCTCCCGCCCGTTCTGCCGACGATGCAGACAGTGGATCGTCTAGGTATCCCGACGGATCAGGCGCGCTTCGTTGCGCCGTCCGGACGTATCGCCATCGCGTCGGCATGGGTCACGAGCGGTAACCCGGGAGGACTCCCAGGAACGAGGGAGAGATGTCAGACTTGTACCACCGCGATTGCGCGACATCAATACGGCCGCAAGGACGCGCCGGGTGCATGCCCACCACGTTGCTGACAGTGGCCGAGGACCCGGGGTGTCCGACCTTTCTGACCCGATAGAATTAGCGCATTAAATGCATTGTTGAAAGACTCTTTGGCACGAGGCAAGGGACCGACCGCTCGCGCGGACGCGCGCGTGAGGAGGAGTCCGAACCTTGCTACGACCGGTGACAAACGAACCTATGACAGGAATGGTACCTTGATCATCCACAATTGATATGAAGCTAAATATCCATAAATTTCATAAACTTATATATCACAGTAATGTAGGTAACGTGATATATCAGAAGATTCATGTAAACTATTGATATCCGCAATACGGATGCTATGCCGGATAATCGAAACCTGGATCTTTTTTTTTTAAAGTGGTTCGCGCTGTTTTTAGTCAAAACGACATCGTTTTGAACCGTATGCACCATGCGCATGTACATTCGCTTGCACAGCATAACTATTGAGTCTGAGTATGGTGATGGCCTAATGAAAAGAACAAGTCTAGAGGATTAATAGTAATTATTAATCTATTTTAAAAAACCTTTTGAAGTTAACTAACTTAAATTCTTGGTAGATTGACTACAGAGAGTTGTTTCTCAATAAGTACCTAAAAATGTATATGTTGAAATTTAACGTACAAAAAGTCAAGGAGAGAGCTTTACTCAAAGTTAATTCTGCACGACAAAAAGGAAAAATCTCTAATAGCACACCTAGCGTGGTTTTTTGTAAATCATGAAGATGGTTACAGTACTAATGTAGATATGCAAAAGTAAAATGTGTAAATTAAAGAACAATAATTGTATAATGTTTTGGATGGTGTAATTCTCTTACTCTACTTTTCTCCTTTTCCACTTGAGGAAGAAATTCAATAATAATCTTCTCCGCCACAGCAAAATAATAGCGAATCCAAACTTGGTGCTCTTATGACAAAGCCAACACACGCTTTGTTAATTTTCACGACACTCCCAGAGGAGGCTTGTTGCTCTCCCTCTTCTTACAACATGTAGATTAGTTACAAGCACTGATCAACCAAAGATTAATTCTCCCTAGCAAATAATAATTCTCAAAATCTAGGATATTCCTAGAAGTTTTTGGAGTTTTTGACGTGACTGTGAGGCGTGAATACATATTTTGTCCTAGCAGCAAAATCTAGAAAGGGGTAAGGGAGGGAGGCTGAGATAGACTTTTTGAAAGAATGAAAACAGTATTAAGACTTACATAGGGGAAGGAGCTTGATGTAACAACCCAAAATTTTATTTACTTAATCCAATTTTAAGAAATTTCAAAATAGCATTTTCACTCCATTTAAATTTTTTTCGCGATCAATTGGTGTTTGAATAAAATTATTTTGGACACATTTAAATTAATACAACACCAAAGGTTTTTTTATTCCAGAAATCCTAATATCTCGGACTTCGCGGTACCCATGTTTTAAATTGAGAAATCATCTGAGTGAACCGGGGGAGAATTCAAAGAAACTTCTTTTTTATCGTTGTTTTTGTTATTTAGGTTTTTGTGTGTTTTTTTTTTTTTTTTTTTTGTTTTTTTTTTTTTCTTTATTTTGTTGTTTAGGGTGTTGGTGTGTTTTTTTTTTTTGATTTTTTTTGTTTTTAGGTGTTTTTTTATTATTTTTGTTGATTTTTATTCTTTTTTTTTTTTGTTGTTTTTCTTTTGTTTTTTGTTTTTTTTTTAGTTTTTTTCTTATGTTCTCGTGTCTTTTTTTTTGTGTTTTCTTTTTTTTTATGTTGTTCGTTTTTTTTTTTCTCTGTTTTGTTTTTTATTATCTTTTTTTTTTTGTTTTTATTTTTTTTGTTTTTGTTTGTTATTGTTTTTTTTATTTAGATAAGTTTTCTTTTCTACTCTCTATGTCAGCATTGGGTCGGACTTTTCAAAGATCATCTCTTGTCTCTTATCAGCAAAACGCGGTCTCGGGTTTTTCTTGCTTGGGGAAGGAGAATTAGTTTGGGGGAATCGGATTTTGGGGTTGCGCAAAGCTGGGGTCGTTTCATCAGATGTCCTCTTTTCTTTCTGACTCCTTGACTCCATCATGAAACTCCTTGACTGGGTGGGTGATCTCCCGGGCAACCCCGGCTTGCTAAGATGAGCGCTATTTTCCCGGCGGGATGGACGACTGATCGGCGTCGGCTTGGACCGCCCGAACCAGGTCTCTGTGAGCGAGGGGCTACAGCAATCTCGTTCCATTCTTCTTCGTCTCTTTTTTGAACTTCTTCTCCTTCCTTTCTATTTTGTTCTAAGTTCGTTTGTCGCCCGGTCTAACCGCTTCCCCTTTCAGCTTACTCCGTGGTTGCTCACCTGCGCTCGTATTACCGCCTCCAAGAGGTGCGGTCGGGGAAAGCGAGCGCTCGAAGAAGGAGGCTAAAAGCTCAAGGGAAGAAGGTGAAGGGCAGTCGGAAGACCGCTAAAGCAAGATTGCCTTGGTTTTTGGCGTTCATAGCGAAAAGTGGCGAATCGGGGAAGTCTTTACGGCTGAGATCCAGAAAGAAGGCCTGGAGGGATCTTTCGCCTCTCACGGCTAAAATTTGATTTTTTCCGGTCTTTGGCGGCCAACTTTCTTGTCAAGATCCGGTTGTTGCCGGAGCGGATAGTTTCTTCTTCGGGGAGTTCGGATCAAGCACAAATCTTTGCGGAGGACATTGATGTGGGTCTTCGGTAACTGGGCCTTACGCTTCCGGTTCCAACGGGATTTTTACACACCGGAGGTGAGTCCTGTCGTTGACTAAGGTTTCGTGAGCGGGACGATCTCAACACCATCCTAGCCAACCTCC
>VALG01015170.1:8148-23900 GCA_009835305.1 Ipomoea purpurea | reverse complement strand
TTTCTAATAATTAGATGACAAATATAATCACATGAGAAAATGTAATTGCTATTATTCTATGTGGAAGTAACACAAAATTAAATATAAATTTTATTTTTATAATTATATAAACAAAATATAGTCCAATAAATAGCAAGTTTTAATGATAACTAATATTAACGAGTTATATTATGCAATTTTCATATTACACTGAAAGTATATTAATATACATTCTAAAATATATTTTGGATGTTTTTTTTAATGTATTTGTATCACGTTGATAAAGAATAATTTTACAAGAAGTCACAGTGGTCTTATAAAAGTGATTAAGTTAAACTCGCGATATTATATCAACATACTGATGGATAAAAAAATTGTTATTAATATGAATGCATTTAAATTTCTACTATGTACAATGCCAAAAATGATATTCCACAGACGAGTTCATAATAACTTGGAACATCTCGATTTAGATGTAAGGAGCAGCTTCCTTTTATCTTATCTTCACTGAGCTAATTGAAATTTTGCAGTACGATGCTTCTTCACAAGATAAATGAGGACACTAGTAAATTTACTGAATAACAGGGTAATTTACTTCCTATTTCGGCTTAGTGATTGAATGCCCAGTGGCAGACAGGCTAATAATACAGTATGGACTACTAAGTCTTTACGGGGTATCTGAAATCTATTGTTTGTTCATACTTATGTGATTAATGAGATTTTAGTTCATACTCTCGAAGAGAAAATAGAACGGGAGATAGAAAAATCAAGAGTTCATAGCTATGTCACTATATCCACTTGCAATATCTGGGAACACTTGCAGCAGAAGTGGAGTAGTGTTGCAGCTGAAGAGCATGACTGAATTTTGGAATGAAGCAAGCAGAGTGGCACAAGGTATACAATGGACTGAACTAATGAAATATATTACACAGCCAAGTATGGGGTTGAACATTTACATAGCCAGAGCATGTTTGGGATAACAAGAATATTCGTTTTTGATAGGTTGATGATATCCTGATCTCGTCTGCAAGCTAACGGTCTCAAATTAATGGGATTTACAATCAAAAGGATATAATTACGTAACACTAGCAAGCCGCAAGTCATCTTGTATTGACGAGTGTCTATAAGGAAATATGAATGTCTATAGCCCTAAAATCATCACTTTAGGATCAAATGCCAAAAAGTTTATTTTTATGTTATGTATAATAATATTCCATCAATGCTCATTTTTGCCTATTTGATTATTTGAATTGATATCTTTATCCTATTTTTAAATCATACTTGATAGGAATGAAAATGTATGAGTTTGATGTTTTGTGAAGATTGAAACAACCTGTGTTGTGTATTTTTGGTGACATAATAATGTATTAATGTGGTAGATTCATTAATTCTAGATTGTTTTTCTCTATATTTTAGTGATATACTCTTATAGTAAAAGAGAATTAATACCTCTTCACAGGTTATAGCCTTTGTCTAAATTAAGTTGTACTCATATGAAGAACTGACATTATTTCTGTAGAATTATGCTTTGTAATAATAGGTACAGTTGGCATGATAGAACGAAATAAACTGTATTATAACAAGTGAAAGCTTTGCTTGTTTAACTTATGTACAAACATTCTAGCGTTAATGCATTGAGAAGATTATGCGTTTTAACTTTGCATGTAGCCATATGCTAAAACACCATTGACAAAATAACGAATACAACTCCATCAATTAACTAAATATATATTAAACTAAATCTTACCTATAATAATGTAGTATATATCATTCAGTTTTTCCTACAGATACATATCATGTACTAAGAAAGGATATCAAATCTTTCATTATTAGTATTTATTTTATAGTAAAAAATGGGATAATTGCACAAATATTCATCTCTTATATATTGTTTGTTTGTGTTATACACATTTCATATTTTGTACTGTTTAACTGTTATTTAACTTAAGAGAACAATTGTTGCTACATATCATCATCGCATAAGTATGCAACTCATTAATTATATTACTCATAACATCTTTTCTATCTACTCTGTATTATGGATATTGGTTGAAATTCATAAGTAGAGACGAGTTTAATAAATATAATCTTTCTTTAACCATAATGGACACATTGGGTGGATACGAATCAAGCCACGAATAACATCCTGATAAAATTGCACAAATTTTAAAATATATTAATAAGTTAAATTATCTAATTTATTCTGATTATTAAACCAAAAAAAAATAAAATAAATATAAAATAAATTCTCTAACTGCAAAAATTTTTAAAATTTGCATCTAAACCTTACTCTCATATAACATTCATTAACCATCTCATTCCGAGTTCTCATTGCGTCCAAGATTCTCAAAATTCATTTCTTGCGTCACATTCACAAACTATTGACTCGAGAATTCATTCAAATTATAACTTTCGCATTGTAGTTGACGAACTGGAAGAGTATATACAGCTCCTCCTTGAATTTTCTTATCGATCCAGATTTGCTTCTTCAGAGAAGTGTTGGTTCTCTTATCAATCTGACTCTTCAATCTGCTCATCAATTACTGGAATGAAGAAAGAAAGCCACCAGCGTATTAAAAATGGAGGAGATATGCTGAAATACCAATTACCCTATCTATTAAGGCCAATCAAATGGGAATATTGACGAACGACAAAATTGTCTCATCACAATAAGAGTTGTCAACAAATTCGTTGATTTTTTATGGAAGGGACTAAATTGTCCGTGCCACTATAAATCTATTGGACCTAAAAATGTTTTACTCAAATGAAACGTTATATCTTTATACTATTGATTTGTACTTATTGAGTACCTATTCTCACTGTTAATCAAACACTATTAAGACCTTAATATAATGAAATTATTAGGTTATCCAACTCAAACAAAGGAAAGAAAGATATAAAAGTTAATTACCAACTTTCGACTAAATTGGTAGACCTATACCTAATTACTAAATATATCTTTTTCTTACGATATATAAATATATTCAGATCTGTTACCCATATTGATCGTGTTAGTGAAATTAGCTAACATCCTTGGCTCTTTTGATATAAACTCCTTAAAATTTAATAAGCATAGGATATTTGCATATATTTATATATGTATAGTTATAAATAAGAAGTCAATCTCATTGCCATATCTTATATTATAACTATTGCTTATTCTACTTAATCTATATTACTTGTAATATCACACTATTCAACAATAAATATTGGTTTTAACTATGAACGGACCTATATGCTCATAGAACTGTAACATGAATATGTAGTCTCATTTTTAAACAACATATATAACTCGAGCCAGGTATCATACCAGAGGATCTACTGAACAGGAGATGTTTTAAATAATATATATGACAGATAGAGAATTGCAGTTGCGAGAGAGGAACAGTTAGATTTTGAAGCATGTTTTTATCTAAATATTAAAAAGACAGATAAACCAGCAAATTTACATAATTTTTATTGGGAATTACATTAATCTCATTCGAAGAAATATATTCACTAACGTTTATTAAGAAAGTGATTTATGCATAATTTAAGAGGTAAATTCAAGCATATAAATAAGCTTTATAACATTTAAAGGTGGTCAACTTCACCATTTTTTCTTCCCTTGAGGAAATTGATAATATATAGTAGCATTGATATAATGCAAAACTAATCAAATTTCATATTTATTCTAAAAAAAACCCCAATAGTCCTCGCTATAAATTTAAAAACGTTATTATTAACCACTTAAGCAATATCATATTTGCAAGGCTTAGATAATTTTAACATCACGTGAAATTAATTCATGTAGCTGAGAAATCAAAGTAGCGCTCTACATGATCCAACGACCCTACTTATTGAAAATTAGTCTAAATGGTGAACGAGTTTTACTTAAAAACCATCTTTCAAAAAATGATTTAAGCTTATTGAGAATATGAATCTTCCTTGACAAATAAAATTTCAACAATTGAAACTAGCATTTGAAATGTGCTTTAACCATTATATAAATAAATTAAGTAACATGCTTCATAGTTCTAGGTAATGAAACAGATAAAATGATATGCATATCATATCCAATTCATTGCATGTTAAGTTTTAAATAACATGTGATTTTCAATTTGAAAACGAAAATCACAAAATATTATAATGCTTTATTCACGCCACCCCCTTAGTATATCACCATATATATTCCAAGTGCGTAAAACCACCATAAGATTTTTTTTATATTATATGTATGTGTATGTTGATATTATTTTTTTATTTTAATTTGTATTACTCTTTTTTTTTTTTTTTATGAATGTATTTTATTATTTGTTTGCGAAATAACTGAGTAAGAAGATTTCTGCAAAAAATTAGCAAACTTTTCAGGTTACATGCATGGTATCACTTCTGTAGATATACAGTTAATTCTTTCTTCTTTCATTTGGTAGTCTATTTGTGATGGTGGTGTGCTTTATGTCTTGCTACTCTCCAACTTTAGAAAAAAAATTTATCATATAGTTTTGCCTTAATTATTTTTTTTTCTTCTTCTGACTCTTTTATATAGATTTCTTTTAGTGTTCTCCTCAATTTAATAATACAAACTCATTCTTGTGTTATAATAATTATTATTTCAAATAGATAACAAAAATGTTTAGATTTTATAGAGACAGTGAGCATCAATAGAATTGTATTGCGGGAGGAGGAGTTAAGGAACTTATTTGCTTTATATGTCTTTGAGAACACGGAGTGGTTAAACGGAGATGTTTACAGTTATGAACGTTTATTATTATTTCGCTACACTCATTATATAGGATTTTTCTAGACGTAGATTGTATCCAAATAAGATTTAAATTGTTGATTTGTATGCTAATGGAAGTGTGTTAAGGAAAAAGAAAAAGAAATAAAGATCAACATCAGGCAAAGATGAAGAAGTCAAAACAGTAATGGTAAAACCGTTGTTTTTAGTATTCTTTAGAATTAAATATGGGAGTTGACAATTATTAATGAATTTAAAATAAATTTAAAAAGGTGCTAGTTGACATATTAAAAATCTTTCATCCATTTTAGTTTAATTAAAATGAGGAGTGGGTGCAATTAGAGCACATTTTATAGGAGTTGCCATTTTTATTAGGGAATTTAGGCAATAGAGCATTCGGTGCGCCCGGAGGAGATATCCTCACAGAGTAGATAAGGGATACGATACTTACCTATACGTGTCGTATAAGGTATAGACAGAAACCATTTTGGATGTTAAACACCGGGGGTTACGGCCCTTAAATACCATTTATTATTAATATTTAGCCGCATTGAGGAAAGAATGAAAATTTTATTTAGTATTAGCATTATGATTTAAATAATATAAAAAATTCATTAAAAGATTGGACCCTCACACAGAATGGTAGCCTGAGATGGTGGGATTTCTCATTCTTCGCGCTTAAAAACAAGCCCAATATTTCTTCGCGCAATAATAGGTCAAATTAATACCTTTAAAAAAAGGTCAAGACAATACTAATATGACTTATTATATATAATTTTAGACCAAGGGGATTGTAGGAACTTAGTAATACTTTTGGGTAATCAAAATACATTTTATAATCTACTCTTTTTAAGACGAACACACATCCACCCAATCAATACAATATATTCTCTACTACAACGCCAAAGAGTTCCAAGGGGATTTTCCCTAGGATGAAAGTTCAAGAAGCAAGAAGGCTTAAAGGAAGATTCTTCATAGCCAATGGAGATTACTAAGGTATAAGAGTTATACTCATTTGGTTCATCAGAATAGAAACCTATTTTTTTAATAGCTATTACTTCACCTCCCCGTTTTAAGAGGTTTATTCCCCCATATATATTTAATCTAGATGTTGGTCTGATGTATTTGGTTAGGAACATCATATACAATACTTAATTTTATAATGATAATGATCTTGCATAGTATATCGTCATTGCGAGTAGGAAACTCTATTGATAACAACAAATCAATAATAATTAGTTGGAGTATTTGGGAGATGCGTGATAGGAGAGGATTTAATATACATGGGTTTGGTCTAGGTTTCAATATCTGATTTTGTATCTTATAGAATTTATTTATGTTGTTATTGTATGTATATGTTGTTCGAATTTAGTATTGTTATATAAAAGTTTTTTGATGTGTTGTTAATTTTTTTCGTTCGAATTAATACCAAATCATTGGATTTTTGGATTCAAATTATCCATTTCTTAGTGTGAGATTTTGGGTAGTTTTTAATTTCTATACTGATTATTCTCATAGCATAGTACTAATTGGGTTATGTTTCGTTTTTATTGAAAAAAATTTAAATCTTCCTACTTCTTCGTCCCCTCAACCGAATTTCTGGCTCGGTTATTGATAGACTACTTTTTTCATGTAAGTTTCAATACAAGTGTCTATATCAAAATTTTATGTGTAAAAGTAAAAGTTGAGAAAACAAATAAAAGTAGATGTAATATTTTTCTAAATTAAAAGATTGGCATTCTATAAATTAAGGAGTTATAAATTATACCTATATATTAACTAAAATATTTAGATAGGTCAATTACAATTTTGTTTGAGTTGGATAACCTAATTGTAATTTCATGTATAGTTTAATAGCTTGTTTGATTACACAAGTGAGAATGATAAGTACCAATTTCTATATATATATATAATATATTAGTATATATATATATATATATATATTATATATATATATATATATATATATATAATCTACTCTAGAGTCTCAACCATCATTCAGACATACTTGAGAGTAATTGTGTGTACTTATGCAGTAAATCGCAAGTTCTCAGTTTAAAAACTACATTAAAAGTGTTATTAAACACAAAAAATAAATTAAAAATAATTAAAATTACTATAAAAATAAATAAAAAAGAAAGAGTTGACTTGACAAATAAATAATAAAGAAGATAGATAATATTTGGTAAATTGTTGATAGCTGATTTAGGTTAGTAGGTATAACTAGCTCATTGCATTAGCTGTTTGTATAAGGTGTTTACTGTTTAGTAAGTTAGTTGTTAGCTGATTATATATACAAATGACTTTCTCAAAAAGCTAATTGAAAAATTACTTTGAGTAACTTTTTAAATTTTAGTATTTTAGAGTAAAAAATAATTAATCAAACACTCATATTGATTGTTTAATCAAATCAAACAGTTAATATTGATTAAATAAGATAAAGATAGACTAATTATTTTATCAAATAGGGCAAAAATGAGATTGATGGATATTATTATACTATAACAATAAAATAAACTTTTTGCATATAAATTTGGGTAAAATTTAGAACCTATCAAAGATTGTAGAGTGTACTATGCACTTATGCAGGGAGAGCGACAACGAGAAAACCGTCCAAAAGAATAGTGGGACCCACGGGATGAAATATGAACTGCAGTCTGCACCCTGCATTCTGCAGTAAAACTAAAATCTTTAAATAAATATGAATAACCAAACGCCGTTAGGTCTCTGTTTACTGTCTGCCGGGAAACACGTAGCCAAGATACCTGTCATGGTGTATGGCCACTTGGTAGACCGGTCTTGCCAAAATGTCAGTCAGTGGAGAGCCCATACCAGACACGTGGGCAAGTAGGATCGCTGAGGGGGGGGGGGGTGGGCCCAATTTGTTTTCTTTTTTTTGTCTTTAAAATTATGCAATACTTTATTAGTTATATGCAGGCAATTATTCTGTTCCAACGTAATAATTGTTGTGAATCATAAAAATATATTTATGTATTAAAAGTATATTACGTCGTGTATTTGAATATATATTATATAAATAATATTAATATATTTTAAATATAATATACTTATATATTAATATATATTACTGTTATATATTGAATATATATTATTTGAATAAGTATTGGTTTAAACTGATATATTGGGGGATATGGCATATGTGGAGAATTCGAATACGGTCCAAAGGTTTCAATGGTTGAGCACTTTGAGGTTTTTTTTTTTTTTTTTTTTTTTAAATAATTAAATTTTAATGTTTAACTTTTTTTTTTAATGTATTTTTGGCCTTTTTGCGGAAAATTTTCTATCACATAATTAAGGTTACAGACTTACAATAGTTATGCCGTGCAACCGAATGTACCATGTGCATGGTGCATACAGTTCAAAACGACGTCGTTTTGACAAAACGCGCGTCCCACTTTAAAAAAAAAATTCAAGTTCGATTCTCAGCAATACATTATTGTGGATATATATTATGAATTTTGGATATATATTAATTTGTGGATATATAGTTATGAATTTATATTTAGTTCATTCATTGTGGATATTTAGTTCAATCATATATTGTGGATATTTAGTTCATTCATTGTGGTTTTTACTTCATTCATTCATTGTGGGTTTTTACTTCATTCATTCATTCTGTGGATTTTTATTCATTCATTCATGTGGATATATAGTTATGAAATTGTGGATATAGTATATGAATTGTGGTATATATAGTTATGATTATGGTATTTAGTTCATTCATATTTATTCATCAAATATTTGTGGATATTTAGTTCATTCATTGTGGTTTTACTTCATTCATATTCATTGTGGATTTTTACTTCATTCATTCACTGTGGATATATAGTTTGAATTGTTGATAATATTTGAATGTGGTTATATAGTTATGAATTCTGGATATATAAAAATGCTATTGCCGGAATCGAACTGATTTCTTCTTTAAGTGGACGCGTGTTTTTTTTAACCAAAACGGCGCCGTTTTGCAACCGTATGCACCTTGCAAGGTGCATTCGGTTGCACAGCATAATTTGCAACGGACTTATGGTTGGTTTGTTGCATTCTTTTTTTTGATGTAAATCACAATGTGGTCCGGGTCTTTCTCTGTTCGTTTAACGGTCCAAGTCACCCGATTCGCTTTGAGAGGCACTGAAGCTGGCCCAAAGGAAATCATCACTATGGGAATTGAACCCAGGTTGTCACGGTTGCATTCTATGAAGTGTTACTTGCATTTTAAAGTTTGAATTATTTATAATGTCACTGTTTTTTTTTAATTCTTTTTAATTCGTTAGATTTTTTTATATGAATAATTGTGATTGGTTCATAGTTCTCCTCCTGTGCGCTCGTTCTCATTTAATTCATAATATATAGTTACGTTTATAAGAACTATGCCTTAGGTGAGAAATTCTAAATATATAATTTTATATATTAATACTAAACTTAATATTATGAAAAGTTGAATTAAAAATAATTTAATTCAAGCTTCGTTATTTGAACCAAAACATAAAATGAGACAAAAATGTTAATATAAACAATTTTATTTGATTAATATATTATTGATTATACCAGAGTAATGAGAGTACTCAAGATAGTACTAATCACTAAGCCGATAATTCAATTAAGAGTTAATACTTAATACTATCTGGAGTTCTTCAAGTACATTGATTTTGTAACGTTTAGTCCTAAACTTTCAAATTGTTATTATCTGTAGTCTTCCGTTACTTTGAGCTATTTAGACCGTATAAATGAAGGGAAAAATCATCATTTCAACCTGGTTAAGACTAAATATAGTTGTGCTACTATACTCAAAGGACCCAAATGACATTAACTTTACACACACATGCCAGCTCTAAACTACCTCGCAATGAGACAAGTTAGGGCCTAAAATTTTTAATTTGCGAAAATGTGGGCCTTGCGGGTTTGGCAACACCGTTTGGTGGGATATATATAATAACTTTTTTTTTTTTATTTGAAGTTGGCCCATGGGGTCTACGAGCCCGCATGAGGTGGACAAGGGTTGAAGAATTCTAGCCCGTGAGCTTCGTGGATTGACCATCAAAGGCTTGCAAAAATCACAACCTGCTGTGGGGCGGGTCAACCCTCATTGCACACAATACATGCTTAATATGAACTTTCATAATGCCTAATGTGCACACGTACATTTTTAATCACTCTATTAATCTCATTCATAGATCTATTTGTGTGTGTGTGTGTGTGTTATTTATCATTTAATAAATATGGCTAGTATATAATTTAATCATTCAATTAGAAAGAGATTACATGATCAGAGGGAGAGAAATTATATGTTAGGGCAAGCGGCTTGAATGATCAAATTGCATGTTGATGGTAGGGATGGCAATGTGCCCCGCCCCCGTCGGGAACGGGGACGGAGACGTGAAAAAAATTCGGGGATCAGGGACGGGGATACCCTCGGCCCGTCCCGTCCCCGAATAATTAAAAAATAAATTATATATATAATATATTTTTTTTGAATGCTACTGACTCTACAACTAAAACACAAAAAGTCAATACCGTCTCCAGTGACATTAGAAATTAGATCATTGCATACTGTGTTCTATTGAATATTGAATGTTAATATTCGAATATTTTAACACACTGTGTTCTATTGATTTAAGCATAAAGCATTGTTGTGTACTGTGTATGCATAATGAATAATTAATACTTGCATACTGATATTGTGTATATATTTGAATATATTATATATTATTTTAATTTTTTTTATTTTTAAAAATTATACTATTTGTCACTTTGACTATGAGTTTGACCGGGGATGAGAATTCTCCGTTCCGTCAAATTTTCTCGGGGACGAGGTTGGAGTAGCGGGGTCGTCCCCGTCCCACCCCGTTTGTCATCCCTAGTTGATTGCCCTCTTTATTAAATGAAGAAATGACAATATTAATCGAAGGATTAATTGCGACAAAAAATAAAAGTCAAGAATATAATGTGGTAAAATTAAATAATAAGAAATTTGAAATGACACGTACAATAAATTTATAATTTTCTAATTAATCAAGACATAAAATTTTTAACTAACCAAATGAAAGAGCAAAATAATGACAAATAATTGTGGGAAAAAATTAACTCTCTCATTTGATATCTGATAATAAATTGACTTTAAATTTAGATGGCATGTAGTGACCTCTCTCATATAGGATGTTATGAGATCGAGTCTCAGTGGAGATATTGTTGACTCTGTGTGCTTTATTAAGTTGAGAAAAGTATGTTTGAACGGATACTACAATATAATAGAGTTAGTAGCATTCTTAAATAATACTCGGTAATAAAAAGTGTAGATTCATGAGTGAAAAGGGACAAAAGTGAATGAAAAAAAAATAAAATCGAGACACAATTATTGATGTAAAATCTCTCATTTTTATAGAACAATTTTCAAACTTATATTTTCTGTTATTTTCCATATATGTGATTAATTGAGTAACTTTATGTCCCATCAGTGAGCAAAGTATTTTGAGATTAATATTCTTTAATTTAAATAAACAATTGTCAATTTTTAAAATTATAGTACATTTAAAATAATTTATATAAACCATTTCTAAGTAATTAGAAATTAATTACCTTATAACACATTTATAAATTTTGTGAAATCAATAATTAATCCAAACATATTTGATAATAATTAATTAAATAATACTAATGAGTTTGCAAAGTAAATGATTTTCAGAAGTGCTCAAGTGCTCTATCACTATAACTACATATAAAACACATTTTAAAATAATTTTAAAAAAAAAAAACTTTAGGTCACATCTCCGGTAAAACTAGCTTTAGATCATTTTTAGAACAATTTCAACATATATTTTGTGTTTTTCTTATTTCATGTTATCAATTTGTAACTTTAAGTCACCTCATATTTGCCTTAATTTGATATGTGATTAAATGACTATTTAATCAAGAGGTTATGTAATTTAGTAGTTAACTAATATGTGAAGTTAATTTTTTTTTTTTTTTTTTAAAGAAGAAGAATATAATATGTGAAGTGAATTTTATGATTAAAAAGATTTTATCATTTTTTGGGTAATTCAGATAAGATTTCGGGAGGCCTTTAGCTTATTATGTTTTTGTGGCAATTTATATCGTGACGGGTCCATTACCCTGGGATCAAAACGACGTCGTTTTGATATTTAAACTTTAATATATTCGGTAGTTCTTCGTTTCTCATGTTTTAATACGAATTTTAATTTATTCTAGGTACAAAATTAATACTTTTAATGTACTGAATTTCATAACACGAGACACGAAAACTCACAACACAAGACACGAAAACTCCACACAGACAATCATGCGACATATTATATATACTACATTTTGTATGCGCGATGCTCGAAAATTCATGCCCAATATTAAAACATTGATAAATACAAATAATTAAAAATTATAATTTGAATTATATATACACAAATAATATATGTATTTTGTACACACATATAATTTCATTCATAGAAATTTAATTAAAATATAATTAACTATTAAATTAATATATAATAATTTTAATAAAATAATAATTTAAAATAGGAAAAATATATGATAGGTATATGTGTATGGTAATAATGATGTGTTATCAAGTTTAGAATTTAAAAACTAACGGTGTTATAACGGTGTAAGGTAGTTTTGTCTAATAACATTGGAATGTACAACATTTAAAGTAAAATGTATACATTTATTTGCATACAAAAAGATAGACATAGATCAATGATATAACCTTAATTGAGGCTTATTATGTTTTTAGATACTTATTCTCAAATCTGATTTATGTAGATTATTTATGTCTTATAGACACATAATTTCATAATATAACATAAATTTGTAAAATAACACACAATATGTTGTGTGTTACACGAATAGTTATGCTGTGCATCTGTATGCACCATGCATGGTGCATACAGATGCAAAAACGACGTCGTTTTATTAAAAACGCGCGTCTTCCCGTTAAAAAAAATTCAGGTTCGATTCCTAGTAACAGTATTATTTTGTTCATTCATTATGGAATTTTAGTTCATGAATTATGGAATTATAGTTCATCGATTATGGAACTATAGTTTATCGATTCTGGAATTATAGTTCATCGATTCTGAAATTTTAGTTCATAGATTCTGGAATTTTAGTTCATTCATTCTGAAATTTTTAGTTCATAGATTAGATTATGGAATTATAGTTCATGAATTATGGAATTATAGTTCATCGATTATGGAATTATAGTTCATCGATTATGGAATTATAGTTTCGAACCTGATTTTTTTTTTTAAAGGGGAAACGCGCGTTTTATTAAAACGACGTCGTTTTTGCATCCGTATGCACCATGCTTGGTGCATACCGATGCACAACATAATTTTCCGTGTTACACAACTACTAATCTATTTCAAGTACAAAATTCATACGCTTAAGGTACATAGTTGCATAATATAAGACACATATATGAACGCATAACACATGACACATAAACATGTTTTATATTTATTTTAGTTTAAGTAAAGAATCAATATTCTTAAGGTACATAATTGCATAACGTAAGACACAAAAACGCACAAAACAAGATACAAAAACGCATAGCACAAGACACGAAAACACATGTTATATTTACTTTATTTCAGATTCATATATAATTCATACGTTTAAAATACATAATTGCATAACATGAGATACAGAAACGCATAACACAAAACACATACACATGTTTTATAGGTAAAAAAAAAACGTTATAACATAAATTAAACAACAAATAATCTCCGTTAAAATTAAAATTCAAAATAACGTCGTATAGGACCATGCCTTAGTCCATGGTATATAACGATTGATGTTTTGTGTGCAAGCCTCAGTTGCGTCTAGATGGAGTAGGCCCCTTATACCCATTGATGGATCAATATTAATCACATTTGTCCTCTAGTTTTCAATTATCCTATATTAACCAAAAAGTTTACACATTTATTAAACACATGAGTGATTACTTTAGATTACTTTCTTTGATGTGATACTTCGATAAGAAGTCATCTTGCATGCTAGGTTATAAATATCACCAATTCACCATTCACCAGTCACCTTATACTTATCTAGTCCAGGGACTTGGATATATTACTAGCTTCAAGACATGTTAATACGGAGTAGTTGAATTTATAAATTTGTACAAAACAAAAAAGAAGAAGAAGAAGAAGTTGTAACTAAAATTTAACCCAAAGTAATTTCAAATAAATACTCCTTTGTACCACTTAATTTACGTTACTTAAAAAAAAAAAAAGTCTTTTCGATAATAATTTTCATTTTAGACAAATTTGAAAAGTGACAGATCATATTTTGTCAACTCAAAAAACTGTTCTCTGTTTTCTAATTTTTCTGTTTTCTGTTTAGAAAACTTGTTTACTAACAGAAAACTATTTTTTTGTTTTTTTTGTTTTTGTTTTTTTTTTTTTTTTGTTTTCTAATTTTTCAGTTTTCACCTAAAATTTAGTTTAGATAATAATAATATTTTTTGACACTACTAGAAATTATGGAATTTCTGACCACCTGAATGTGATCTTAGATCAAGTTGATACCAAAAAGTGGTCAGAAATAGCAACAAAGGTTTTTCCGGATACCAAAAGTGGTCGGAACAAGGTTTTCGACTTGATTTAAGATCAATTTCAGGTAGTCGGAAATTTCATAATTTTCCAGTAGTGTGAGCTAATATATATAATATAATATATATATATATATATATATATATATATATATATATATATATATATATATATATATATATATTGGATATATTCATTTGAAATGACATGTTATGAATATATAATTTTACTTTGATTCTCAATGTATTATGAAGATTTCAATATCCGATATCTAGACCGAGCTTGTATTATGTTACATAATTAAAAATAATTGAACTATAATATATTGAGTTCAACCAAAACCTAAAACATTATATAGAGTTTAATTTTTAATTTGATAATGTAAATAATGTCTAATTTTAAAGTGTAAACAAATAAATTATGTTTAAATAAGGAAAGTAAGTAGAAAAGATAAAAGATATTGATAAGTAAATAATATGACAATGAATGTAATCACAGTAATGTGGTTTATAGTGACATATTATTAGATGATAGATTCTGTTTTTCATTTTGAAAACAGTTTTTAAGTGTGTTCCAAATTTCCAGAAATTATTTTCAGTTTTCAAAATAAAAAACTGTGTTAGTAAACATATTTTCTTTTCTATTTTTCAATTTTCAAAAATTTCCAGTTAATAAATGGCCATATATATCTTAGAATATAGAATGAGTCAAATTAAAGATATAAATATTGTGTACAATTATCTCACCCGCTACAGTATGAGAGCTCCTTGTGCACAGTAAATTTTAAATTGCATATATTTATTAAAGTAGACTTTTTGGACTTAGATCGCTCCACTAATTTGATACACCTGTATAATTTATTAACCAGGTTAATTAGGTTGCGTTAGATAAAATATTCTATTCTTTAGATCTTATTAATTTTTTTAAAAATCATATCAAATACAATCATCTTATAAAATAAGACAAAAAAGTAAATATTCTTAGTAACTCAATTAATTATGCACATTGGTTTAGCAGTAGATAATATATACTAATATTATATTTAGGAAGACTAGAACGTACTATGACCATCGCTGTCCTTAACAAGAAAAAGGCAGAAAAGATAGTATTCTATAAAATAAAAATCTAAGCAATTAATTAAATTATCCTTTAATGATAAATTGCTAAGCCTTCCACATGTCCCAAGTACACGATTTGCTTCTTACGTGCAAAGCTTGCAATTTTTTTTTTCTTTTAAAAATCATTATATTATATTTATTATATTATATTATATTATATTATTATCTACGTGCGTTATAACCATAGAACTATAGAAGGTCGGTGACCAAATACTTAATAAATAACAAATTAAAGCAAGCTAAGTAACCTAGCTATTGCCTTTTAATTGGACATAAAAAGATTAGTCAAAAATTGCATGCATATCAAAGTCCCTAAAGTTGATTACAAATTAAAAATTCAACTACACATCT
>VALG01015163.1:0-10501 GCA_009835305.1 Ipomoea purpurea | reverse complement strand
ATTCCAATATCAAGATTATTTTTTGTATGTATAAAGTACATTATTTATATGAATGTGTTTTGGTGCATGGTAAGTCCACACCACAATAAAATTTGCCTTCAATTGTATATGGTGAAATATTGCATGTTAGTACTAATTCCACATTATGATGTATAACAAGATATCTATGTGTCATTATATATCATATAAAAGACTGTTGTTGATTGAGAACTAGAAAAACTATAATTTTATTATTTTATTATTAGGATTAATTTTACGACATTATACAGTTTTATACATTATTCATAAGTGTATCAAAGTATGGGTTTACTTTAGCTTAGAGCGTGTATATATATATATATATATATATATATTATATATAATATAGTATATATATATAATAGTATATATTATATATTATATACTAATTACTATATATATATATATATATATATATATATTATATATAATATGTGTGTGTGTGTGTGTGTGTGTGTGTGTGTGTGGTGTCATTTTTACATGTTAACCGTTAATATATAACGATAATTTTACTAAATATCTTTTTACAAAATGTTGATACAATCTGTTGGTTAAACTCGCTAACCTAATATATTAGTTATCTGCTAATCGCCAATTGTCGAAATGGTCTATATGTAGTTTTACTTTTTACTTATTCTTTATTCTCTAATGTGATATACTGATATGTTACGGTGGATTGTGATAAAAAAGTGAATCAAATTTTTTTTTTCTTCTAATATAGTTAAGACTTGTGTGGCGTGGAGTTTTATTCTTGGAATTGACATACTGTTTCCTTTCTTTAGTACGGAGTAATTAATTAAGGAAACATTAGGGGTCATTTTATGAGTTTTATACTTCTTCCTTCCATTTCATATATCTGATTCGATCAACAAAATTTAATTAAAATTATTTATAATTTCAATTTGGTAATATTTAATTTAGTATTAATATATAAAATTTATATATTTAGAATTACATAAAAAATACTATTAAATACAAAAAATTAAAATTGAAATTATAAAAAAAATGTTAAAAAAGGTTAATATAGATTGATCAATAAATAATAAATAGTCAAATAAAATGAAATCGAAAAAGTATATTACTTTGAATAGTGAGCTAAACCCATCTTCCTCGTCGTCTTATCAGCTCCAAGCCAGCCATGGTATGCAACGGGTACAAAACCCTGCATGTGGTGTATTTGTGTATGTCAGAGCTCTTATTGCTTATCTAATTAGGAATAATATTAAGATATGTATGTATCAATTGTTTCTTTCAAAAGAGATTTTTTTTTTCTTTTTCATTTTTGGTCATTTGAGTATTGTACAATTCTGACCATGACCTATCAATATATATATATATATAGGGGGGCCTTCAGTGAGAACCTTTGTTAGGTATGTAGGAACCATAAGAACTAATCCAAACCCTTCAAAATTGCTTAATCAATTTTTATGAGGATCTTAAACATAAATAATTAAAAGGGATATTAGTGTAATTTTGTACCACCACCAATTAAAATATAATATTATATCTAGATTCTTTCCAAGTTTTTAGGATGAAAAAATAAAGGAGTCCTGAAGTTTTGTGATTCTACATATGTCCTTTTTGCAGCAGAAACTAAAGCACGCGCGGTTGCCATTGGCGTGATTTCAAAGGGAGATGCAGACCATTAAATTTATTGCCGACTCCTCGTGAAGAATGACAATGGGCGACGATCATGGTAACAATTTTGTTTGCCCCCACAATTCTGGGTGTTGTTGGTTTTAATAATTAGATTGAATACACCCCTGCGTTATCTTGTGTTGAAGGCTAGAATTGCATAAAAAGTGCTGCTTTGTGGAGTTGCAAGACAAAGTTAGTAGGGAATGTTCACAATCACCGTACTGTGTAATTTTTCCTACCATGTCATTAGTAGTATGCCATTGTTACAATCTGCCATGAACGTTGCGACATAGACAAGATACCACAAGTGCACATAATTATCTTTTTCATGAGACCTGAATCCATCCATACTGTTGTTTACCATCTTCTAATACACACACTATGGCACACGTACACCGCGTTGCACAAGTGCACAACCCTTTGTCCTGTTGTTTTGGATCTAGCATTTATGCACACTGACCATTACATTATGGCACACAACATATCAAAAAGTTGTAGCACACTATTTTTAACACCCATCTGGTGGTCGTGTATTCATGCGTCCAGTGTTTTAAGTGGATAGTACTGCACAACTAGCCATCCTAAGTGCACCATAACAACTAAAGGTATGTGCACAAGCGGAAATGCATGACTACGGAGAATCGATGTGAACTTGCACAAACTCCATTCTACGTAGACGTGTTTTCTTTGTGTGCACATATGACATAACGAGTGTGCCACGATAGCCACATAAACGCTGTGTGCGTGCATCTTGAGCGGGATGTGTGTGCCACATTGCATAATCATATACGTCAATGCTTATAGGTCATGACGGCTCATCAGGGAGATCTGGGTATGAAATGAATATTTCACTGGGTTCAATGAAGTACTGCATCCTTCTCGGGATAATCCTCCATCCAGCAGCCCCATATCGTTCATCCACCACATTTTCAAGTAACACAGACAACAAATATTTCTGTCAAAGCGCAAAGAGCAAAAGAAAACAATGCCAATTAAATTATCCAGAAAAACCAACATTCGGGGGAAACAACGGTGTATGAAAAATGGTATAGATCTTTGAGTGCACATAGGAAGATATGTGTGTGCCATAATGTCCAACCAGAGAGATAATGAAGCTGGCGTGATAGAATACAGTGTGTACCTATGTTATCTTGTGTGTGCCAACACGTGCTGAACTAATTGCTGAACAAAAAAAAAATGAGACACAAGTTGGCGTGCCGTTAGGATGAATTGTTTGAGCTGTAATTTAGAACAACAGTAAACGGAAACAATGCCCATTAAATTGATCCAGAAAAACCAACAATCGAGGAAAACAAAGGTGCATGACAAATACTAAACACATGTGTGTGCACTTAGGAAGATATGTGTGTTCCATAATGTCCAACCATAGAGTTAATCCAGCTGTCATGATAAAATACAGTGTGCACTTAGATCTATCATGTATGTGCCAAAACGTGTTGAGCTCATTATAACGTCTAAATAAACCAAGAATGAGCTATCAAATTTCATAATCAGAATACATTAATGTACCCAAGCGAACTAATCTAGAGTAGTGCTCAACCAGCTAAGTGCAAAGATATAGATCATGGCAGCGTGCACCTATGTTTAACTAAGTGTGCCATAATGAGTAGAATTAGTGACGATATGAACAGGTGTGCACGGTGGATGATCTGTGAGTGACATAACGTGAAGAATAAGTGTGCCCATGAAAAAGAGTGCACTTGGGTTGATCTTTCCATGAGAAAACACCAGGAGTTAAAAACCACATAAACCCGGACGATCCTCTACCTTTAGTCTGCACTTTGGGGGAAATTGATGTGCCATAACGTCCAGACTGATAGCGGCTATGCACCCATGCGAAAACACGGGGAGTAAAAAATCCATGTATACCAGGACAGTTTTCTACATTTAGTGGTGCACTCTAAAACCCCGAAGTTGGTGTGCACCTGGGACATGCATTATGTGCCACCTTGTGTAGAGATAATGAAAGGTTGAGACATCATAAACAGGAAAAAGTGATGCACTATGGAGCGCACTTCAGATTCTGTTATGTGACATCCTGTCCATAATTACTTACTGCAAGAAAACATATGAGATTAGGATGAGTGGGAGCTTATGAGATTAGGATGAGTGGGAGCTTAATGATGTGCACTTATATTTCACGTGTGTGCCATAATGCCCACACTTACATTCTAGACGAAAAAGCATACATAAATTTGGTTTGCACATGGGTAACACCATGTGATTCATATTGAGAAACGTTACACAAAACCATGAACTTGTGTGCACCCAGGGTATTGTGTGCGTGCCAGTATGTGTTCTGGCCACCACTTAGGTAACACAAAAGGTGTGGAGTTTTGTGCAAGAACACTACTAAAATAAATTCTCAAAAACTTTATTAAACACTTCTAAAACAAATTCACGAATAGTTTATTAATTGTAAGGAGTATGTGTATAATCGATGCCCGATTTTGCATTTTGACCATGAACTAGGGTGATCACTGTGTGCCATCATGCTACAAACTTATGTGCCTTTGCGTAATATGTTTGGAAAATTGCATTGTGTGTGTTGAAATGTGCAAGCCTTACTAACAAAATGAAATTGCAATGAGTAATTCATGTTGGGAAACCCAAAATAAACCACGAATGAGCTAACAAATATCATGATCAAAATACATTAATGTACCGAAGCGAACTAATCTAAAGTACTGCTCAACTACCTACAAATTAAATGACCACACAAAACTAGCTTTGTTGTAAGGTGTCATGGTATTCAACTATGCTACGAATGTTTTTGGAATGATGTACGTTAACCTCTACCGACAGAATATGACACATATAACTCATCCTCAACAAATCAAGACCCCTAGTATCACCCTTTCGCAAGCCCAAATCCTACTCATGAACTGATTGGCCCAAAAAGGCCTCCATGTGCCGCATTGCAAAGACTCCGCAATCCATATTGTTATGCACATCGCGCCAACACATCTACATCCTTCTAGGGATATTCCAATGTATAGCAGCCCCATACTGAATATCCACCGCATCATCCAGGAATAAAGATAACAAATCTTTCTGTCAAATGGCAAAGAGCATTACAGATTATTGCCAATCAAATGAGCCCCATAAGCAAACACTGAGATTAAATAAAACAATTGTGACAAATGTGAAACTACTACTTACACTAAGAGAGAACTGTGTGTGCCATACAGTCCACTCAAAATGATAACCAACATGTCATGTAATAGTACAACTAACACAAATGTTGAGCATTCATTTTTATACAGTAAAATGAAAAAGAAAATGGTGTGCCATCGGGCAGATCTCTGTGTGCTATACTAATGTTCAAAACTAAAAGTATGAACATAGGACTACTAAAATAAAAACAAAACGCAAATGGGAAACAAAACACATACCGAAACCTCGGGAGTGGCACCATACTTTTCCTCCATCGCACGTACTCCATGTCGAAGACCGCCGCATCTAAAATCCACAAAACGTAACATAACGACACAATAAATAAGAATATTATTCCGGCCGTGTTAGGAACGATCTCGGTGAGCACTTCTCGCTACCGCGAGAATAGTTCGGATTCTCTGCAAAAAACGAGGGATTATGATAGGAACACGTCAACCTATGAGTATCAGACGAGTAATTTTTTATGAATAGCACCAGAGTGTTACTGGAAGGTTGATATGAAGAGGAAAACAGTGCATACAGGAGAGAATTCTCGGAGAAGAAGAAGGAAAATATGAGAGAAACAGTGGTACAGGAGAGAATTCTTGGAGAGAAGCACGAAAATAGGGGAGAAACGCGGAAGAGATAGATACTGGAAGCTTGATATGAAGAGGAAAACAGTGCGTACATGAGAGAATTCTCGAAGAAGAAGAAGAAGGAAAATAAGAGAAAACGCGGAAGAAGATAGATATTGCTCAACTATAAAGACCAAAACATCCTTAGTTTTATAAAAATACAATAATTTTAAACTTAAAAATCCAACAAGTTAACTTTAAATTTTATCCGGATATATTATAGGTTAACTTTAACCAAACTTACAAAGCAATATGAACCCTAACAATTGTACGTTAAAGGTTCCACCAAGATTTGAACTCGGGTTACTGGATTCAGAGTCCAATGTCCTGACCACTAGACCATGGAACCATTTATATAGGTTTTATTCTTGTTAGAGTTAATACCCAATTTGGTCCCTCAACTATTAGGATTTTACCACTTTGGTCCTCGACTACCAAAGTTGCTCAATTTAGTCCATAATTATGTAATTTTTACTTAAATGGTCCCTTGACTATTAAAAGTTTACCACTTTGGTCCCTCGACTATTAAAATTTCACCACTTTGCTCCTCGACTTCTCCCAAAAGGTCCCCAAATCCACACTAAACTTACATTTTAAGTTAACATTTGCATAGTTGGAGACTTATAAATTGAACAACTTTGGTAGTTGAAGACCAAAGTGGTTAAATGCTAATAGTCGAAGAACCATTTTAAGTAAAAATTACATAGTTTGGGACTAAATTGAACAACTTTGATAGTGACAAAGTGGTGAAATCCTAATAGTCGAGACTATATTAGATAAAAATTACATAATTAGGGATAAATTAAACAACTTTACAATCGAAGACCAAATTAATGAAATCCTACAATAGGCGATTGACCAAGAGTATTAACTCTTTTTGTTAATGTATAATAAGATCAATAATGCAATATGGGATATTATAATAGGTAGCCCGATCCGCTCCCTCCAAACTCTCAATCCACTTGTCAAACATTAGATCCCATTCAAAGGTCCTAGACCAAGGTATTGTTTCAAATCAAGAAGCAATAGCACGCTATTTGCTTAGGATTGAATACATGCCGTCCAATAGATCTGTCCCATTTCATGTTAATAGGAGTAACTCAATTGTTTATACGTGGACCATAGGTCATGAATACGCATCTGTCAAATGAAAGTGGTAGTAGAATTGACATGATAGTTTTGGGTTGCTAAAATAACTATTCACTTGTGTCGTAGAAAATGAAACTAATAAAACAGAAGCTCATGTAATGACGCTGTATAATGTCAGATGAAACTGTCAGCTAGAATTTACATAATGTACTTCAGGTTTGTGCTATTAAGTGAAAATTTAGTGTGTGAAAAAAAAACTAAAAAAGAAAAAAAAAAAAAACTCATAGAATAACATACTATTCGTCAAATTGAACATGAAGTATGTAATTAAAATTATACTTCAAGTTACTATAAATAAACTAGTGTGGCGTTGAAACAATGAACACTACCATACAAAACATAGGAGCTCACCTGCAACTAAACGCTATATTGCTCAAAGAATGATCTGACCTAAAACTTAAAATGACTACTTGCGTCTTCCTATAAATGAAACTATTGTAGGCTCCTCAATTCAAATGAAAGTAAAAAACTAGCAACTATTGTCATGAAACTAAAAAAAAAACCATTAAAATATTGTCCAACATGAAACTGAACTGAAATTAAATGATATATGACATCGTTTGCTTGCTTTCGGTCCATGCTGTTATTTTAGTTAAAAATTTCCATTATTGCAAAAACACCAAAGAGTACATTTATTCTAACTTATAACAATACATATATTCGTCAATCATAAATACATTATCTAATGAGTATAAAGCTATAATTATTCTAACTCATAAAACAATTTATCTAGCAGAAACGCTACATTATTCTATCACATATTAACAGTACTATTATTTCTAACTCATAAAACTATTTTATCTCTACCCTGAATGTTGTATTTATCTTCTAATCACGCACCGCAGAGCAATATTTTTTTTTTTTTTGAAGAGAAAACTAATGACATTATCTCAGAGGAAATACCAATCGCATTTGAAAATTGAGGACGGATTGTCAAACCCTCCCCGCAACCTGATGCAGAAAACCGATTTTCCCCGGCAATAACAATGTGGTCATAACACGATTCACAGATCCCTAGCAAAACAGAATGGTGTACATCATGCACTAGAAGAGCAACTTCTTTTACTTATCATTAATTTATTAAAGGAAATAGAATTAACAAGGTCTTGAACATAAAGCTGGTAAAGCCATAAATATGACATTGTTTTGGAATGTGGGCTACCTTGACACAGTAATTAATTCTGCCTCAGTTAATCAGTCCTTAAGCCATTGATTAAACGGACATTCCAAATCAAACTCTTGAACCCGGTTCAAATTGCATGCTAATTGGTTTTAACGTATACAGCCCAATTCAGTTGTAAATCCATAACTTATACTACTATACGAGTATATATTATATTACACTTAGCTACCACCTACTATATATATATATACTCATATATTAGCTCAATCTAGTTAGAACTCTTTAATTCTATAAACAAATAGATTTGAATCTTGAAGTGGCATGTTTGGTTCTCGAAGTAGTCCACGGAATGGAGATACACATTCCCTTAGAATAGACCTATTCACATCATTTTGGTTGGACATTTAGTCATGGGGAACATCCTAGGAATTAGCTTCATTTACCTTCGCAATGAGAAATAAGAAAATTAACATAATAGGGCTTGGTATTTACTTTCCCATGCCCTTTGAGAATAGTTCTTTATTCAGAAATATCCAAAAATACTCAGGTGCCGCTATATAACTATTTACTATTCCTACTCTTAATAATATAAGTCATTTAATGATGAATGAATAATCTCGTATTCAGAATCACAGACAAGGAAACAGGGAGAGTTACAAAAGGAACAAAAGGATTCCTAACTGAATCGTAATCTCCCGCATGACAATAGACTAGTAGTTAAACGACTAAATCAAAATAACACACCTATACAGGACTATTTTTAAAATTTTTTTTTTTGTGAGCGAATGCATAAATATCACTAATAGCACCCCTCAACACAAGTGGATGTGACACAACATTAGCTTGTCCCTTAACAACCGAAGCGTGGCGCTGGGAGGGCTTTCGTGGAACAATGTCTCGCAAGCCTGGGATCTTTTGTGGAACAAGTTGACGGGATCACCGGAAGAAACCTTCTATCCCTGAACGAAAACCATACCCAGTGCATAGTCGATCTGCGACGTGTTCGTCCTGCGTCGGTTGAAACCGGATTAGCGCACATACTACGTGGCACCGTAGGGTTGTCGCACCCATAGCGTGGCTGGTGTGGCGGGGTGTAGACCAAAGCTCACGAAGAAGAGAGACAACCACGTGACCTCAGCGGCTACGTCTGCCAGCCCCTTGTATTCGGCTTCAGTGGAGGAGCGAGCAACCGTCCGCTGTTTCCGGGAGACCCACGAGATGAGGTTCGAGCCAAGAAAGACAGCATAACCACTGGTTGACTTCCTGTCGACCGGACACCCAGCCCAGTCGGAGTCTGAGTAGGCATGAATGTCTGAAGATGGTGAAGCCGCCAATTTCAGCCCATACGATAGTGTTCATTTGAGCATAGCGGAGCACTCGTTTAAGAAAGCCCCAATGCTCATCAGTAGGTGCATGCAATGAACTGACAGAGCCGATTAACTGTGTACGAGAGATCAGGGCGGCGGTAATGGTCAAGTACTGTAGAGCACCAGCAAGACGCCGATACTGTGTTGGATTTTCGAATAGGTCCGTGGTCGGAGATGTCGGTTTTTTTTTTTTTTTTGTTCATTTTTCACACACCTAATCATTTATCTTAGCTATATATGTATTTTTGGTATTAGTATAATTCTCATTGATTGTTTTTCCTTTTCGTTTCCTTTTAGTTTGTATATATATGAGCTATTTCTTTGTACTAAAGCAAGAAATATACATTCAGTTCATACTTTTGATAACATTATGAGAGAATAAAACACAATTGTATGACAATGTTGTTAAACCATAATAATTTTTGTGGTCCAAATTCTTTAAGACCATGTCATACACAAACCACATACGCGCATGCGCATGGTCCTCACTTACACATCCTCTCCGAGCTTTGTGGTTCTTCACTTTGTCATGCCGCATCTTCTGCTTCTTCTTTTAGTGTATAAATAGTTTGCCTATTTTGCTTGTAATTTGCTCCTATTTAATTGTTTTTCACTCATTACTTGTCTTTTTACTTTTTCACGTAAGCCACATCAATATTATAGTATATTCATTCTTTTAACATCCTCTTTTAGTGATAAATACTGAATATACTAATTCTCTTACCTATTTCAGTGCATAATAATATTCTCGCGGATATGATAACTTGTATAATTCTCAATTCGATTCTTCGCTTTGCATGTATCTGCTATATTCCTAAACAAGTGTTATTCAGAGCGTTTATTTGCAGAAATTATTTTTCCAAAGATGTCTCCAACTGTCCACTAAGTTCGATTCGAGAAGTTCGACGAAAATTAGCTCTCTACCTGAAAGGTTCATATGGAAGCCGTTCTAACCCAGAACGTTTGGGAAGAAAAAGCCGCTAGCTTGGGGAAAGGAGGAAGAAGAACAACGAACCTGCAAAAGCACAAGATAGAAGATTGGGAAGAATTTGGATGACAAGCCACGTTCAACCAGTTCAATATGTGCCTGTTACTAAAATGTTCTACGTGAGGATTGGTAAGTGGGTAAGAATAACTCGTACCAGATTTATAGCTCCAAGCTGGATATCGCAATTTATTGATGGCCAAATCTACTGGCTAAACAAGCTGCGCTTGAACGGAGCGCATGTACACAATCCGGTAATGACGGAAGTATACATTCGACTTAAATCTCACGTTGGACGAATTTAATTCATTATTATGTAGGACCTTGAGAATATTGATGTTCGTAACATTTGAAGATGAGGATCAATGCTGTTATTGTCTGGCTTTAGTCTCTCTCCTATAATCGTAAT
>VALG01015161.1:0-20848 GCA_009835305.1 Ipomoea purpurea | reverse complement strand
AATAGAAGTGCTCCTAAGGGGTTCATTGATCTCTCCTAGGGTCCACCAGGTTACCGATCATCTACAGCATCATTAGACTTCTTTTATCCTACGAATGGTACCGAAAATTAAATAGATTCATGCACGACAAAGATGTTCGTTTAGGACGGCCACGGGGGTTGGATCTCAACGGGGAGCGAGTCCCAAGTGGCAAAATCCAGGTTGGCGTCGCGGCGGGTGAGGATCCCGTCGGGCCATAGACCTCCGGGCGGGGTGCCGGCGGGGGGGCGGCGGTTTCTGCCGCTGCCGACGGCGTCTTCGGGCAGCGGGTAGGTGGCGGGTTCGCCTATCCCCACTAACTTCTATTTCCAAAATAAGCCATGATCCTCCGTGAACCGAACCATGCTTAGAACATTTTTAAAGCAAATGATGGACGCACGTAGATATTGAACAGATCCAAAACACGAATCCATGACAACTCTATTCTGACTTCTAAAAACATATCAACACGCCGAACATGTGACTTCCCACCTCACATTATATCAGGAACATTCACATACAAATGCCCGCATCTCCCCTAGGGCTTTAATCCCATTTAAAATCATTAAAGTCATGTTTAGTCTTTAATATCAAAAACTCAAGATTTATCAGAGAGTCACCACATAAACACATCAAGATCCTCTTATCTGATCAGATCATCAAGATCATCACATAAACTCGTTCTCAATATCCGATCATATCCAAATGTATATAAAGCATTTATAAAGATCAAGCAGCTGTAGAGAGGAGGTAAGAAGGAGTCTATAGCAAGGAAAAATAGGGGCTGTCTGCGTGTTGAGACATTGGTTACCTCATTCGCTTGGTATTAACCAATCGACGAGCCTGGTGATCAAATCGGACGGCTTTTACGCTAAATAACTCGAGGCTAGTGAAAATATTACAACTCTAAGGAATTTGGTCCCTAGACTTTCCTTTCCAATACGTAGCGACTACCCAACTAGCTAACAGTTCTTTGTGCTTAAGTATTTTTAATGGTGATAATAGCCTACTTGTGCTTAGTGGGAAAGGGTTGCAACAATATAATATCTTATAGTATATATGATTATATATACATAATACTATAATAATTCGTACTTATATATAGTATATATGTATATATATACGTTAGTAGTAGTTATATATGTATATTATATTATTTATGTAATATACTTATTATATTAATTATAGTAGTGTATATATAGTATACACTTTGTACTATTTATATGTAGTAGTACTGTACTTATATATCGGTATATATTATACATATATGATATCCCCTTCCAATGCGTTGAAAATACAATTAGAATATATAAGTAGATATATGAGTACTATATGTAAATATAGTATAGTATAATATAATATATATAATATATCTATACAGTAGTTATATTATACTATTACCATATACTGATAGCGCGCACTATGTATCATGTTAGTTATAACATGATGTATTATATATTATATGTATATGTACTATAATTGTTGTATATAATATATGATTGTATATGACTATGTACCAGTACTATATATTAGACTAATCGTGTATAGTCATACTACATATACTAGGTATTATTATAGCTATATACGATTAACATCGATGTATATCTATTATATTATTCCTGTCTATGAAGGTATGATATTTATTAATCATACTATATTACTTACTATGGATTATTTTCAAATCCAACCCCCTTAAAAGTACAACCTACCTTAATATTTGAAACTGTGAGGTATGGTTCAGTATGTTCATGTGATGCACGAGTTAATTCCAGATCTTGTTGGGCGTGTGTTCCAGGTGTGATGTAAGTATGTTAATGTGTGCACGGGGCTTGATGGATGGTTGAGTTTTTCCTCCTCCGCGCCGGTGTGCATGCAAGTATGTTAATGTGTGTAGGAGTTGATGGATGGTTGTGATTTTTTTCTCCAACGCGTTGTGTGCCTGTAAGTATGTTAATGTGTGCACGACCTAATCCTAGAAATTGGTGATAGTATGCGCCTATGTGCACGAAGTTGTTAATGGTATCACGAGCGTCAAGTTTTTATTTAAGGGGAGTTGCTATTTTAGGGGGTCTGTGGAATGTCTGAATTGACCATATATGTATATATTTATATATAGTTGAATATATATATATAATATTATTAACTATATTATATATATATATGTTATATATTATATGTTTTGATATAATAATTTATGTAATTACTATTAATGGTATATATATACTATTTATATATATATGGTATATATAGTAGTATATATTAGTAGATATATATACTATGTATATATATATTATTATATACTGATGTATATATTACATTATGTATATATACATATGATTACTATATTACAATATTAGATTATTATATATCGTTTGTATATATATACATATATAGTACTATACACGTTATAATATTACTATAGTATATATATATATATATTATATAGTTATATGTATAGGAAACATTTTGAAGCAGAAAGATCTTATACTTACGAATCTATGGCTTTATAAATCAGTGAGTAACTCGTAAGTAAGGACACACATTGAAACTAGTGATCAAATCATTTAGTAGAGTAAATTCATAATACAGTGGTTATCTAAGGTCACGTTCACTTTCAAATCAGTTCTCTCATTATTAATCATCATTTTTTTCACACAAGCACACTTTGGTGGCGCCATGGATCCAATCGCATGCCCAAACATGAGGTAGCGCATATAGCTCTAACACGGGCGCCGCACAGCACCCACTATATCCGTAACATAAAGGGGTTGATCGCAACCAACGTATAGTTCGATCGGTTCGGATCACAGCCCTACACACCGCGACTCAGTCGGTGACTGTGATCCTCTTTTGGGGCTACGACCCTACACATCGCTTGACGAGCTCAGTCGGTGGTCGTAGCTGATCAAAGCCTACACACCGCCTGAGGGACTCATTCGATGGGCAATGAACTTTGGGGACTACGACCCTCCACCGCTGGCACATACACCTCTGGTGGATCGCAGCTGACCAAATAGCCCTACACACCGCCTGATCACTCATTCGTGGGCTATGGCCTTCCTCGGCTAATGGCCTTACATACGCCTTGCGCGTCCAGTCGGTGGACCTAGCACACGAGGCCATGTGGACCGCTGCCCAAGAAGTGATCACTGACCAGTCAGGAGAATGAACCCAACTCATGAGTAACAATTTGACCGTAGCCAACTTCTGAACCAGCTCAAGGAATAACCAATTTTGATCGCAACCAAATTGGGTATCATGCTCACATAACACATGGTAACCATATTAGCACATTGGGAAGGGGGAAAGCGTATAAATATACTTATGCGTGATTATTCACATAATAAGAATAGTCCTAAGGGGTTCATGCATCTACCTCCTAGGCCAACAGGTTACCGATTCATCTAGCATGCAATACATAGACTCTTTTATCCTACGAATGGTACCGAAACATTAAACTAGACTCATGCACGACAAACGATGTTCGTTAGGACGCCACGGGGGTTGGGGAATATCAAACGGGAAGCCGAAGTCCCAAAGTGGGCAAAATCCAGTGGGTCGCCGGCGGTGGAGGATCACCCGTCGGCCATAGACCTCCGGGCAGCGGGTGCCCGGCGGGCGGTCGTCTGCCGCTGCCGACGGCGTTCCTTCGGGCAGCGGGTAGGTGCGGGTCCCCTATCCCACTAACTCTATTCCAAAATATAAGTCCCATGATCCTCCGTAAACCCGAAACCATGCTTAGACACTTTTAAACGCAAATGATGACGCCACGTAGATAATTAACAGATCAAAAGCAAGAATCACATAGAACACATCCTATCATGACTTCTAAACATAATCAACACCGAACATGTGAATTCCCACTCAAATATATATCAAGAACATCACAATACAAAATTCTCAATTCCACCTAGGCTTTAATCCCATTTAAATCATTAAAGTCATAGTTTATCTTTAATATCAAGAAAATCAAGATTTATCAAGAATCACCACATAAACATCAGATCCTCTTATCATCATCAAGATCATCAAGATCACACATAAAATCATCTCATCATCATCAAGATCATATCACAATTATTATAAAAGATTTATCAAGATACAAGCATAGAGAAGGAGTCAAAGAAGGAGATTATAGCAAGGAAATAGGTTTGTTGAGACATGGGTTACCTCATTCGCTTATAATCCAATCGACGAAACTGTGAATCAAATCGGACTTTTACTAAATAATCGAGCTAGTAAAAATAGTTAAATAAGGAATTTGA
Organism: Ipomoea purpurea; assembly: GCA_009835305.1. Lineage (NCBI taxonomy): Eukaryota > Viridiplantae > Streptophyta > Magnoliopsida > Solanales > Convolvulaceae > Ipomoea > Ipomoea purpurea. Next base: position 16,565 of record VALG01015161.1, on the reverse strand, counting down.
TCCCTAGATTTCTCTCCAATACTAAGAGTACCCTACCCAACTAAGCTAAACATCTCTTTGGTAGCCTTAAGTATTATAATTAATAATAGCCTATCTTTGCTTAGTGAAAGGGTAACAAGTATATATATATATATATATGTATATAAGTTACATATAATATATAGCATATATAAAATATATATATATGTATATAACAATATATATTGTATATACATAGATATATATATATATATGATATGTATAATATATACATATAATATATACTAATATTAATATATATATGTAATATATACTATGCCCATATATGATACCCACTCCAATGCGTTGAAATACAATATAAGTATATAAGTATATATATATAATAAGATAATATATATATATATATATATATTATAATATATATATAATATAATATATATATATACATATATGATATATATACATATATAATACATATATATATATGTAATGTATATAATATGTATATGTATATAATAATGTATATATATACTATATATATATATATGTACATATATATAATATATATATAGTATACATATATATATTATTTATATTATAATATATATATATATATATATAAATATATATATATTAGTATATATTATATATATATATAGGGATTATTTAAAATCCAAACCCCCTTAAAATACAAACTACCTTAAATATAAAACTGTGAGTATGTAATGTATTTAATGCACGAGTTAATTCAGATATGTTGGCAGTGTGTCCAGTGTGCATGTAAGAGACTTATTGTGCACGGGCATTGATGGAGGTGTGATTTCCTCCTTCCGCGCCGCTGGCATGCAAGATACTGTAATGTGTGTAGAGATTTGATGGTGGTTGTGACTTTTTCCCAACGCGCTGTTGCATGTAAGTTGTAACATGGGCACGACCAATCCTAAGAAATGGTGATAGATGCGCCCTATGTGGCCGTACAGTATGTTAATGTTCACGAGCCATTTTTATTTTAATGGGATTTGTATTTTAAGGGGGTCTGAATTGAATGCAACCTATAATAGGATAAGATGAAAATACGGATATACTAACTATAATATAGTATATAATATGTATATATATATATGGTATAGATAATATGTATAGCATATAATACTATAATATGTATATATATCATATGTAATATATATAGTATAATATATACTGATATATATATATATAATGAATATATATAGTTATAATAATATGTATCATATAATATATGATATAAGTACCATATATAGGTAGGTAACATATATATATATACATAATATATATATATACTACTATATAAGTACTATATAAATATACATAGATATATACATATATATATATTATATATACAATATAGTAGATGGGAAAACATTTTCTGAAGCAGAAATGAATATACTTAGACACCTAGCTTAAAATGCGACCTAATCGACAGTAAGGGACAAACACATTAAACCAGTATAATCAATTAAGAAGAGATAACATCATCAAGAACATGTATCCAAGGCACAGTTCACTTTCCAACATTCCTCATCATCATTAAATCATCAATTTTTTCCACACAAGCACACTTCTGGTGGCGCCATGGGACCAATCCGCAGGCCCCAAAACATGAGGTAGCGCATATACGCTCTAACCACGCCCCGCAGCACCCTACCTCATACCGCAACATGAACGGGGTGATCCACAACGTATATGACCCGCTCCGATAGTTTCAATGGCGGAACATAGCCCTACATACCGCGACCGCGCTCCAGTCGTGACTAGTGATCTCTTTTGGGGAACACCCTACCACCATCGCTTTGAATGTGCTTAGTCGTGGGTCGTAGCTGCATCAAAGCCCTACAAACGCTGAGGGACTCATTCGTGGGCCAATGACTTTGGGGACTCGACCCTACACACCCGTGCACATACACTCGGTGGAACTTGCAGCCGACCATGAGCCCTACAACCGCCTGATCACACTTCGTGGACTATGGCCTTCTCGGGCTAATGGCCCTACACACGCTTGCGCTCCAATCGGTGACCATAGCACATGACCCATGTGGACCGCAGCCCAAGAAGTGAATCACTGACCACAGTCAGAGAATGAACCGCAACTCATGAGTAACCAATTTGACCGCAGCCTACTTCTGAACCGCAGCTCAGGAAAACCAATTTGATCGCAACCAAATTGGGGTATCATGCTCACATAACACATAGTACACATATTAGCACATTGGGAAGGGGGAAAGCGTATAAATAAACTATGCGTGATATCCACATACTAAGAATAGTCCTAGGGGGTTCATGCATCTACATCCTAAGCCAACAGGTTATCGATTCAACTAGCATGCAATACATAGACTCTTTTATCCTACGAATGGTACCCAAACATTAAACTAGACTCATGCACGACAAACGGAGTCCGTTGGGACACCACGGGGGTTGGGGAACATCAAACGGGGAAGTCGAAGTCCCAAAGTTTGCAAAATCCAGCGGGTGGCCGGCGGGTGGAGGATCACCCGCCGGCTGCCCGCTGGCGATAGACCTCCGGGCAGCGGGTGCCCTGCTGGCGGTCGTCTGCCCGCTGCCGGCAGCGTTCCTTTGGGCAGCGTGTAGGTGGCGGGTCCCCCTACCCCCACCTACCCCCCCACTAACTCTTTTTCCAAAATATAAGTCCTGGAATCCTCCGTGGAACCCAAAACCATACTTAGACACTTTTAAACGCAAATCACGATGCCACGTACAAGATTTATCAAGAATCACCACATAAACATCAAGATCCTCTTATCATCATCAAGATCACACATAAAATCATCTCATCAATCATCAAGATCATATCACAATTATTATAAAAGATTTATCAAGACACAAGCATAGAGAAGGAACCAAAGAAGGAGATTATAGCAAGGAAAATAGGTTTTGTTAAGACATGGGTTACCTCATTCGCTTATTAATCCAAAACACCATATGGAACCTATGAATCAAATCGGACTTTTTACTAAATAATCGAGCTAGTAAAATAGTTAAACTCTAAGGAATTCAATCCCTAGATTTCTCCCCAATACTAAGAGTACCCTACCCAACTAAGCTAAACATCTCTTTGGCAGCCTTGAGCATCATTAATTAATAATAGCCTATCTTTGCTTAGGGGCCTTGAGCATCATTAATTAATAATAGCATATCTTTGCTTAGGGAAAGGGTTAACAATTAATAAAACTAACCTAAATTCCCTTACCCAGATTCAAACCCTGGTTGGACTCACAATGAAGTCTGCGCCTTACCAACTAAGCTAAACACCCTCTTGGTAACTTTACTAATAATAAATCTATTTAAACCTAAGTAGTCAGGTCTGCCTAAGGTGGCAACTTACCTTCATCTTCTTCTTTGATCTGGTCGGGTGGCCGGATTGACGGATAACCGGTGGGTGATGACCGACTGGTCAATTCCGGGCATGTCTTCGGGTCCCAAGCGAATAGGATTTTGTACTCTTTCAGTGTCTGTAAGATGCTCAGGCGGACCTCTTCTATTAACCCTTTTCCTATCTTGATCGTTTTATCCAGTCTGGAGTCCTCCAAAGCTACTTCTTCTAAATCGGCTACGGGTTTCGGCCTTTCCATAGTCTCCTCTCCTTTGGTTTTCTCGATGATAGTTTGAACCTGCAGGTCGCATCTCCCAATTTGCCAGCAAGAGAGGAGGTATCATGACCGGGCCACATGGCGATCGCATTTAGCGATCCCCACTCCTTCGGGTGTTTGGAATTTTAAGCACTGATGCTTGAGTGACACCACAGCCCCCAGGTCTTCTAAACCCGGACGTCCCAGAATTACGTTGTGCGCGGAATTGATGTTAACAACCACGAACTCCATGTCTAGGGATCGGACCCTTGGGTATTCTCATATTTCCACAGGCAAGGTGAGGCACCCCTCAGCCTTTACGCTATATCCGGTGAACCTAGCAAGTGGTGTCCGCACCAGGTGTAGCTGTTCTCTGGATAGTCCCAGTTTGTTAAATGTCTCGAGGTACATACATTGACACTGCTACAGTGTCTGCAAATACTCTCCGGACGGTGGTCCCGTTGATGTCCACGGTGATGATGAGGGCATCGCGGTGTGTTGTTGGGCCGTTCGGGAAGTCTTCGTCAGAGAAGGTGATGATGTCCCTCTGGCCTTTCTTGATGGGGGGTCTATGTTGCACTGCGCCTACATATAATTGTCCAGCCCAACGTTTCCTTTCTCGAGAGCTGTCTCCTATCGCAGGCCTGCCACAAATCATGTGGATCACATGCTTGTGTTTCCAGTTTCGATAGTCTTGCTCTTCTGGATTCCCCTCTTCCTGGTTGGGTGCTTTCTGTTGGGGCCTATCCTTAAGTTCGACAGGAAGGTCCCGGGCTAGTGCCCATGGAAGTTTTTGCCATTGGTTGAGGCGAGCAGTTGATTGCCTTTTTCTATATAAGCTCCTCGATTTCTTTTTGTAGGTTAGTACACTCTTTAGTATAACGTCCCGTGGACCTGTGATATCAGCAGTATCTGGCTCTTCCTGTGGCCGGTTGTTCCTCTGCCTTTGTAGGTGGTAGCAGTAGGTTCTCTGTAGGCCGGGGTGGTTGGACTTCGTGCATGTGCCTCGCCCCGAGGGAGGGGACTGCTCTGTGTCAAGGGGGAGGTGGCCCCTGAATGACGTTAGATCTCTCTTCCCGTTTAGACAGTCGGTCCATCGGACGCGTTCTCGTCTCGTCACGGGGTCGTTTCGTTTCTCGCCTTATTTTTTGTCACAAAGCCTCTTCTGTTTCCGCGTATTTGTTGGCCCTCTGGATGGCCTGTGCATACGTGTCGGGGGTTTCCCTTCGCAGACTTAGTGAACAGATCCCCTGACCGGAGGGCTTCAAAAAATAAAGTGAGGCGTCGTTCGGTGTCCAGATCTTCCACAACCTGTACTTCCTTCTGCCATCTTTTTAAGAACTCTTTTAGTTCAGTTTCTCCTTGTTGTATGGCAGTCAGGGTCGTGAAGTGCTTCTTTGTTTTCATGCTTCCTGCAAAGTAGGTTTGGAATTGTTCAGCTAGGGTTTCAAAGCGGTCGATGGACCTTGGTAGTAGAGATAGGGTTTGGTGGGGGGCCGAGACGGCAGTCGCAAAGACATTCGGTGGACAACGTGGTCTCATTTGTGTATGCCAAAGGATTGGGAGGTATGGGTTTCAGAAAGCTTGATTATTTTAAGTTTTAACACTGCTCTTCTTTGCAAGCAGGCATGGAGACTTTTCCAGAATCCCTCTTCACTGGTTGCAAGAGTTTATCATGCCAAATATTATCCCGGATCCTCTTTTCTTGATGCAAGAGCCGGTAACAATCCCTCATATATATGGAGCAGCCTCCTGACTACAAAGGAAATCATTAGAAGTCATAGCGGTGGAGAATTGGCAATGGGAACTCGGTCAAGATCTGGAAAGATATATGGTTGCCTGATAACTCTAATCCTACCATCTCCACACCACCTTTTCCTTATTTGCAGAATGCTAATGTCTCATCCCTATTCACCAATCACACTCCATGCTGGGATTCTGCCATCATTGGCGAAATTTTTGATCAGCAGGACGCAACCTCATCACAAACATCCCTTTTCCTATAACCAACAGGGAAGATAAGCTAATTTGGATGGGCGAAGAGCGAGGGCACTTCACTGTCAAAAGCTGTTATAAGATTCTTTTTGGTGAACAACCGGCTGAAAGCAAGAAAGATTGGGCTATCCTCTGGAAAATCAAAGTCCCACCTAAAGTGAAATGTTTTGTGGCAATCATGTGATTCTTGTCTCCCCACTTCTGATCTGCTACGTGCAAAGCAGGTAAATTGCAACTCCGTGTGCCCTCTGTGCCATCATTCTGAGGAAAGTATTCTCCACCTTCTGGTTCACTGCCCCTTTGATACCCAATGCTGGAACCTATCGCGCATTCATGTCTCTTCCACTGGGATAAACTATATTGGAGATTGGTTCGCCCAGAACGCATTGCATCTCAACAATTTCCAATGCAAACTTATGTTCATGATATGCTGGTATGTTTCGTATGCTCGCAATGAAATGGTCTGGAACAATCCCGTCTCACGCCAACTGCCACTGTGGAGCATGCAAAAGCACACTTGACCGAATGGCTTTCTGTCCAGGAAAAAGATGAATTCTTCCATGTTCAACACTCTGACGCATTCAGCAAATGGAAGAAACCCAGCCCTGGTTGGTTAAAGTTAAACGTCGATGCCGCAGTGAACCATCGAAGAAGCCGCGTGGCTTTGGGTGGATATTGCGAGATGACAAGCAGCAGTTAGTTTACCATGGGGCGGCTTATATACGGTTAAGGAGGCTGAGGCGATTGCAGTTCGTGAGGCCCTCAACTAGCTTAAAGATAATAGTATCACTCACTGCCAGATTGAAATAAATGTTTTATTGGTTACACAGGGTCTAAATGCTTCCAACTTTGAGTCCCAATTCGACCTTATTTTGCTAGATGTAAAAGACTTGTTATCTTCTTTTTCAGATGTCCCCATCTTTTTCGTTAAACGATCAGCGAATCGGATTGCGCACTTGTTAGCTCGGGAATCCCTTTCTATGTCTGACCGTAAGTGTGGGTTAATGCCCCACCTTCTTTCATTGTAAGCTCTTTGTCTACGAACCTTTATTAATGTATTCCGCCTTTTAATCCTCAAAAAAAATGCAAAAGCTATAAGCTCGGGATCTGAAGGTGCTAACAACTCTTTACAAGAGCAGTACAACAAGGTATGTATTCGATGGCAATTTTTTTCCACCTTCTGAAATTTAAAAAAAAAAAAAAAATGTTTTTTTTTTCCTTTAGTTTTTTAAAAATAATTTTTATATATAATTTGACATTGTAGCATCATATTTAAGAGAAACTTGGACGTAACCTGTAAAAATGTTATTTTTACAATTTTGAGTTTTTAATGGTCCAATTGCACAATTTTGAGTTTTTAATGGTCCAATTGCACACTTTTTTATTCGATGGTTTAATTGCTTTAATGATGCAAAAGTAAGACAATATTGCAAGGATAATGATTGCCTAACTCTTTTTTTACATAATTACAACCGACATCTTTAATTAGAATGAAACTCAAACATATGACCTTTCATTTAAAATGGTAACAATGATATTGGTCCTGTTTGGTAAAATAGTTAACATATAAGTCAATTTTAACTTATTTGACCACTATTAGCTATTTGACTTGGTTAAAAAATCAATATAAGTGTTTGATTAATTAACTTTTTGTAACTCCAAAACGCTAAAATTCAAAAAGCTGCTCAAAAAAACTTTTTCAATTAATTTTTTTAGAAATGAAATTATACCAAACAGTTATCAACTAATTTACCAAACTGACAATCATTTATTAAACAAGACCACTGTCAAACCACAAGATACTTTCAATATGTCAAGAAAAAATAACATCTAGGAGCAACCTCATTAGTTATGATTTTTTTTGAAGTTTTTGCAATGTCAACTAGGAGATTAAAAAAAAAATGGTCATTAGACGCATGCCATATTGGGCACAGCAGTGCACCAGACAGCCTATCTTCGTGTCAATTTAACAAAAAATGAAGCCCACAAAATCTTAAACTTGCTGTAAAAAAAATATAATAATAATAATAAATAAAAATAAAAAAACCTCCCCATTTGTTCAAAAACTCCTCTTTAGTTTTTTCTCTGCAAAAATCCATCAAATCACAAATGTGGTTGCTCTAAGAAATAAGCTGTGAATGTATGCCAATACTATCAACTTTTGAGTACACAAACCATTTCATTCAAGCCTAAATATGCCACAACTCAGAACAATATATTATTTGGTGGGGGTGAAAAAAAAAACAGAAAAATACAGACAACACATCCAAAATCTTTCCTCTCCAAATTGCAACTACCTGCCTCTTCTCCTTGCCAATTGAAATCGATGATAAGGCAAATCCCTCAGTAACAAATGGGCAAACAAATCCTCTTATCTCGCGAGAAATCCGACATTCAACAAGTTCATCGACCTTAATACAGTCGCCCCGCACCTTCATCTCTTCCGACGGGCTGGAGACCTTGACCTAGATCTCGACCTTGACCTCCTACTCCTGCAGTTAACTTGAACCAGTTTTATAAGCAAAATAATAATATTCCTAGGACATTGACAACCAGACTATCAAGTTTCACCTGTTGGGATGGCAGGTTATCCAAAAATATCAAGAAATGATATATCTAAAAATATACTAAGCGGCATACCTGGTTGTCTCAAGAGAAGAGTAGGGAGAATGCCTGCGCTGGAGTGCTTGCTATGAGGAGACCTCGAAACTTGTCTATAAATGAAAACATTGCATGCTAAGCCAGTGAGTGAAAGCATAAAGAAATTTCTGGACGTGAATTTCTCAACCTTGTCTAAAATGGGTTAAAAGGTTTGGCCTCTTAAGATATGTATCATTGCTATGTATACCTTTCGCTAGTTCTAATACACTATTGCTATTTTAAATTAACAAATTGGGACTTCTTACAAGCAATTACTTGAATCTGGATGGAAGAAACAACTCCTCGATGGATGAACCTGATTCATAGGTAAAGTTCTATATGTGGATTCCATCCATCCAAAGAAATGGTGACACTTTGGTGTAAAATGATGCTGTCAAACAACTTTTATGCATTTAAGACTATGGATGAAATATTGGGCTGGTGGTTCAGACCAGGAAAGAAGAGACTGGGATCCAAACCATAGTGATGTCAGTCTATTCCCATGGTAGTGAACCAGGAATCAGACAAGACCAGCTATATAATATCTCAAAACACACACACATGCATACTAAGGCTCAAGATTGTTCCTACTTCCTATCGAAGCTTTTCTAAACATTTTTTCTGAAGCCTCACCATCTAAAAACGTTAACCTAACAAAATTCAATTTTAGTATATACTATATCTCTATAAATCACTACATCAATTATCAATAAATCTCTCTATAAGGATTTTGAATAGAGGGGGATTAAAATTGGAATTACACCCCCACCTGGCAAAAAAAAAAAGGACCCACAGAAAAAACAAAAAGAACCAAAGAAAACAAAAAGAAAGGAACAATAATGCTAGATACAATTTCAATATCTACACAGCACGAACCCAGTTAGACACCAGCAGCATCACCGTGTATCTACTTTTCATAATAGTCAGAACACATTTTTATACCTAAAGAATTCAAGAAATTGACAAAAATAAAACACCCTTGACACTAAGGCTAGAAAATGTCCGTACAAAATAAAATAGAACCCAACAATTGCAGTATTTCATGATAGAAAAGAAGAGACTGATACAAGCCAAAACATCAGTAAAGATAAACAAAATCATAGCACAGTACAGGTCAACAAGATAACATGCGTTGAGGTCCTCAAAATGTACCTTTTCCTCGACCTGACAGGTGAAGGTGATCTATGTCTTCTTGAATAAAGCTTCCTGCAGGCACGCCCCATAGAAATAGTTAAGAAATGAATCATGGATGTAAATCCAGAGACTGAAAGAATTAAATAAATAGAAGCAAACCTTTTATAATCATCAGAAGATTCATCACTTGAATCAGTGGGATAGCTAACTAAATTATCCTTATTTTCTCTACCTCTGCTGCCAACAGAAGAGGAGCGCTGTCTCTTATGTTTACCAGAGTCACTTGCATCTTTGCGTCTAGATTTTTCTCTTTTTTCATCCTTAACTTTTTCTCTTCTTCGGCCGCTATCTCCTTTAGTACTTGATCTGCCATCCCTATCTGTCTTCCCCTTACCTTCCTTGGTATCAATAGAAGCTCTTTTCCTTGAATCCGACTCATTTTCTTTTTCCCCAGACTTAACAATTTTATCCTTCACTTTATCTTTTTGATCTTGATCATTGAATTTTTCATTTTTAACATGTCTATCATGCTTCTTATGGTTATAATCTTCCTTCTCAAATGTTCTGTCCTTGACATTGTCTTTGTCTTTGTGTTTTCCTTTACTAGAATCAGCTGCAGTGTTGTCACGGGAATTACTCTTACCTGATTTATTTTGGCTCTCCTGAATGTGAGAATTTTCGGTTTTTCTCTTTTTCTTATCAACACTTTCATTTTTCCCTTCAATTTCAACAGGCACTTCCTCAGCAAGGTTTTCTTCTAAAACTCCTGACTTTGCCTTTGAGGAAGGTTGAGAATCTCCATGCACCAATTCAATAGATGCTCTGCCATCACTTGACTGTGAAGCAAGTTTTCCATGATTAATTGATGAAAAATTAGGACTCCCTTTTCTAGCATGCTCTACATTATCAGAAAAACCACCAACTTTTTCAATTTCTTAAGTGAACTTCCATTCCCAATTAGATTCTTGGCGTCTACTTGCTTTATAGCAATTGATTGGTCAGTACAGCTATCTTCATTGGGATTCTGCTTAACAGTACTCTGGATTTCATTATCATCATCAGATTCATAGTTAGCAAGACCCAATACATTCCCAGGGGAACCAGAGCTAACTTCTTGCTGCCATCATCAGAATCTGCTTCTATAGTTTTAAATGGTAAAAGAACCTTAGCAGAGGCCTTGGGAGTTAAAACAGCATGAGCAGATGTTGACAACTTATGACTAGAAAGAGTAGCATCAGGTTCAGCTGGCAAAAGTAACAATACAAACTTATAGTCTCATAAAAATGTGACCGAACTGATAGAGGGAAATTAATAAAGACCTGACCTTCAATGCTGAGGACATCTTCACTAGAACTTTAGTTGCAATTTCATCAAAAAGTTCATCGGTGACCTGTCAACAGACATTAAGTTAAAAAGTCTATAAGAGTTTAAACTTTAAATAAATATACTCATCCATTGGACCATTGATCAGCCGCAACCTTTAAAAGCACTTCAGTTAAGACGCGCTTTATTTCCTGATTTATTGCTGCAGTTCTGGCAGCGTCACCATCGTCCTGCATTGAGAAACAAACATTTGTCCAATCACAAAGTGAATGATGTTTAAAGAGCCCCATTGACAAAGAAGTATAGCAAATTCATAACCTCACACCACAAAAGATAAAAATAAATAGATGTCTAAGAAAAGATAAAATATGGAATTTACATGAAGAGCAACTTAGGCAAGCTGGCATCTTAAAAAACAATGAATTTGCATGAACAAAAATTGGAAAGATTGACACCATTTTTAAAGGAAGCCTAATCCCAGTTTAGATAAACAGCCTAAATGAGTGCTTTTATGATTAGTGCTTCTCAATAAGCTCAAAACAACTTAAATGGATATAACATTTCAAACTGGCCCTGAAAAGAGCCTTTCAACTTGTTGAGGGTGCTAAGCAATTAGCGGATAGTGAATTATATTAGCTAATAATAGATTGTGTTAGTTGCTTTTACCAGCGAGTAGTATTAGTTGTTCATAGAAAGTTGTCTGGTAAATTAGTTATTTAGTTTTAGTTAGTAACATATAAATAACTTATAAGGACATGAATATTTTTTTTATTTAATTATTCTTAAAAGTATTTTATATTTTAGATATAAATTTCATAATAATTTAATTTCAAAAATTATTATTATTGTTGCGGAACAAGCAAACAAAGAAACTTGTGCGCCTACAATGCAATTAAATGAAGATACAGAGTAAATAGGTTTTAGATTACATTTTTTAATGATTATATAGATATAAATTAATCAATTAATGGTAATATAATTAATATAAATATAAATTAATTCTATTTTTTAATTATTATATAAATTATATAAATTAGTAGAATATAAATTAATAGTATAAAATAATGTCTAAAATAGTTTTTTTAACTAAATAAATGCAATTCACTAACCCAAAAACTACTATTTTCAATGTTTTGGCCACAATCAGCTAATGTAATCCATTATTTACCAAATACTAACTTTAGCGGTTTTGACTTTTGAGTTTTGACCAAATCAAACCACTAAAGTCAAACAAATATCTTACCAAAAATAAGCTCAAAACACATTTTAAGAACCCATAAGCTCTTATAACAGCAGACAAGCCTCAATAAGCCAAAAATAAGTTCATCCAAATCAAAATGGGCCCACAGCCTAAATGAGTATTATGAGAAAGTTAATGATCTCACCTCATCATCATCCTCTCCTTCAGTAGATCTTGATGAATCAATGCTTTTGATATCTCCCTGATCGCCTCTTCTATAAGGCTTGTTAACATCTTCATCTTCAAGTGCATCATCCTTTGGAGGTCTGGAGCTGAACTAGTGATGACAGCTTTCTTCTTAATAATCTCCTCTCTAAGCCAGTTAGGCACAGAAGCCTAAAAATTCTCCAAAATAAAAGATGTGAATAAAAATTAAATGGTCTTGACAATGGATGTAGGGGTTAGGATAATAGGACAATAGGACATAATCTATACCTTCTTAGGTCGGTCAGTGGAAATTGCATAAGCATCAGTAGGAAAAGCAGTAGGACCAGCAGCCCCTGGGGTAATTCCAAAAGTGGGGCCTACAGGTGGGACAGTGGACTGGAAGTTTGGTCCAGGTAACCTCCCAAAAACTGGTGCAGAGAGTCCAGGAACTGGAGAAGGCACTACCATGGTAGGTTCAACCTGGTGCATAATACAGTAATTAACCAAGTAAGTGAGGTTACCACCATAGTACCATACTACACTTATACAAGGAGTAAACTGCTACTCTTCTGACTATGAAGGAAGAATGAAAGGATAAGCTACCCCAGCAGTGGCAGGAGGCCACGCATAAGCAGAAGTCATTCCTGAAACAGGGTCAACACCACTTGCAGGACCCACTGAATCAGAGTATGAATAATTTGATTCCATATGCAAGCCATGGTCACGATTAACCTGAGGTGCAAACACTAATGGTTTATCCATAGGGTTTATTGCAGCCTCAGTTAACTGTCCCCCAAATGAATGATGAGGCTCTTCATTCATTGTAGACCCAGGACCGACAGGTAGTGGTGGTTTTACTTGATGTTGTAGAGCAGACGTAACAGTCAAAGATTGAGAATTATATAGCTTATCATTTTGATCTCCAACTTCTTCCCCTGCCATTACAGTTACTAGTCAAATAGCTAATTATTGGTAGTCTGACATGAAACCTTACAGAGTTGGATCATATCAAAGAAAAGGTTGGAAAATCTGCATGGATTTCTGGATTACAAAATATACAGACTTAGCAATTCTGCAATAACTTGAATCCATGACAAGAACATTCATGCTTGAAATAGGAACTATATACAGAAGGCTTCTCTCCCATTAAAAAGATATAAGTAATAAATTTTTTACCAATGTACACAGCAAGATGGTGGAAGCATTGTAAGCAATAAGAGATCAAGAAATAGCCATTGTATGATATAATAGGCTTTTAAGTAATCTGCAGCAATTCCTATGCCAGTTAAGTCACCCTATCAACTCAACATTTTTCTTATAACTAAGCATCTCCTCTGCAGGGTACAAATTTTCCGTGGTTACCACAAAAATAAATAAGTCTCCCTTGCTAGATGCTAGATTGTAGGCAATGAACAGTCTCTGCTGATACATAACAGTTAGCTGAAAAAAATCATGCAAGTTTTAATCTTGAATCTCAGATGGTTCACTGTAAACAAAACAATAATGCATACAACAATTAAAGAAAAATGGAAAGGAATTTGGTTAATAGTAAACTAGTAGCTGATAAATTGAAGTAACTCTTCAAAAGGTGCTTCAGATGCAAAATTACTATACTAATCAAACTCTTTACCTGCAACAGAAGAATAACTAGAAGATACCTCCGGCCAATGGACTAATGGACTTACAGACAAGTTTCCTTGTTGAGGCAATGCACTTGTTGAATCACCAGCCAAGCTTTCATCCCTAGCAGTATAAGCTAAATGCACATCATGAACATAAGAAGATTTTCCTAAGCCTATAGCTGCAGACTCATTTGAGTGACCACCCGGCATATTTTGAGAGGGTGCAGCTGGAGCTGTAAACTGTTGATAGCTGGGTGGCAGAACTCTTGGTTGTGAATCTTGGAAATGAGGATCAGCAGAATGGGGATATCGGTCATAGTAGTGACTTTGTTCTTCAAGTCTGCCAGCTTGTGTAAATTGTGGCTGTTGGTTTTCAGAGGCTGCTTTAGCAGCAGCCCATGCTCTGGCCTTTGCAGCCCAATCTTCTTCATTGCTATGTGGTACTGGATGAGTAGGTTACATTAAGCACTAAATCTTAAACGTGACAAAATATGGTTGTATTCATAGGCATGTTATAAGTTCAACCACATTCAACAAAAATTAATGACTGCTAATCACATACCATTTCACAGAAAATATTCAAAATGTAATCAAGCAGGAAATAAGGGGGAAAGAAGAACGAATTTCACTGCATCAAGTCTGGCCATGCAGGGGCAATTAATCCAAAACCCATCAATGGGCACTTCAACTGTACCTGAGTATTCCACAGTTTGATGATGTCCCCAGTTTGCATTTCCCCAGTCCTGCCAAATATTTACGAAAAAAAAAAAAAAAGGAGAGGTAATTTAGTCTTAAAAGAAATTTTAGTTTCTTCGAATTTCATGCCGTACACAACATCTACGAAATCCTAAGTCCTATAAAACATAAAAACATGATAATTAAACTATATATGTAACCTGATCTGCATGAGGGTAGATGTGGAACTTGAGGAGGAAGATTAGGCAGTTGGAAGGGGAGGGGGTGTGGATTATGGGAGAAGAGGGTGGGAAGGATAAGGGGCAATGTGGAGGCGCAGATATGGACGGAGGAAGCGGCCCACTGCTTGTGCAGGATGAGCAGGTGGAGGAGAGGAGAATGCTGCGATGGCGGATGGGTACTGGAATTGCGGAGAGGTACCAAAGAATTGGGTGGTAGGACTGGCGGCCTCTGAGATTGCGGTGGTGGCGGTGGTGGTGGATTAGTGAGGATCCGCCATGGACGGCGAGGAGGAGGAAGCGGCAGTCGGTATAGCCGTGAGGATGTTGGAAGTCCCATGAATTATATATAAATCCTACGGATTTAGGGTTTAAAGGTTTGGAAGAAGAATTACTTGGCCAAGCATTTGTTGGTTGCGACGGGTGGGGGGTGGCGCTGCGGCGCCGGCGGGTGAAAAAATAATTTACAAAAATGGAAGAAAGAGTGAGATAATGGGGGAGGGGATTTACAAAATTAAGGCGAACCTGCAGCGAAGAGAATGGCATCTCCTCCCCCTGTGGTGTTGTAGAGAATGCATCTAACAAAAATTAACAAGAATTAACGCCGAAAACAATAATTCAAGGGGATAAAAAGGAAAAAAAGAAAAACTGCAGGGAAAATATTTGTTTTATTTCAAACTGAAAAATATTTGTAGAGTCACCCATTTTGATCCTTTAATTATCTTCCCAATTGTTAATATAGTCTTTAGTTTTTTAATTTTAATTTTTCCAAATTGTAAATAATTTTGTCCCATTAAACCGTTTTCAGTAATTCAAATGGTGCGGATTTTTACATTTTTGAAAATTTTATCAATTCTGGTCCGTTTGAAAGATTCATTAACTAAATTTTGAACAATTCATGAAATTCCCCCCAAATTGCGTTAAAATTGAAAATTAAAGACTATATTGACAGTTGAAAATAATTGAGAGACAAAATATTAATTTTTTCACTTTAATTATAACGTTCAAAATAAATTAGTAACTACTATAGAATAGTTTTTTAAGCTTTTCAACTTGTGCTCGGTAAAGCCAAAATCCCGCACTCTTCCAGCGTCCTTCACTTGCCTGAAAGCTTAATAGGGGAAGAGGATGGCGCTGAGCTTAGCGATAGCTTTGAGCGAATGCATATAGTTTATACACTAACTGGCCATGTTTGGTTCATCGGAATAGGTCAGGCAGTAGGAATGGATTTTCCCTTATAATAAACCTATTCCCATTGTTTGATCGTCACTTTGTCTATGAGAATCCTTTCCTAGGAATAACTATATTCCCTTTACAAAGGGGAAGTAGCCATTCCTACTGAGGGGCCTTGGTATTAGTTATTATCATTACTTATAGGAATAGCTTTTATATTATCAAATACAAAAAATACTCTTACATACATGGTGGTATATTATATTATATATTATATATTATATATTATATACACACAACACCACACACACACAATTATAAGTATTTTTTATTTTATCCCTAATTATAAATTTATTTCCTATTTTCACCACCACCACCACCGCCGCTATCACTGCCACTGCCGCGCCACCACACCCAGCATCACCACCGCACCAACCGCTACCACCACATATTTTATAAGAGTATTTATGTCTTTTAGAACATATTTCCATTTTCATTCCTTAAACCAACCAAACCACCATAATGATAGTGATTCCTAAAGTTCTATCTCTCCGCGGAACCAACATATAATACGAATTCGTATTCTATTCCTTGCATATTTCATTCCTTATGGAATTAACATTCCTATTACCCAAAATTCATTCCGTGAACCAAACGTGCGTAAGTAATGCCGAACAAAACATTAATCGGACGAAATTGAGAAATTTTGAATTAATATATATATATATTATATATATATATGATAATATATATATATATAATATAATATATA
>VALG01015160.1:9281-20793 GCA_009835305.1 Ipomoea purpurea | reverse complement strand
TCAGATCTCTCATATAACGAGATTGGTTAAGGCAATGTGCTGGTGTGCGAGCAACTCATAAGTTCTTCGATAACACTTTCCCAGTAAATAATGCGCAATTCTTTAATTCAACCATGACTCTACACGCATTTCCCAAACGATATTCGTTTATCTGGGTCATTCGCCATCCCCGTGACTTATCGCATTTTGGGTGCACTCTAAAATTTTACTGGGGTTTTCGCCTTCCTGGAACGAATGTCTTTCAAGACATACTTTCTTTATAGCGATTTCAAGAGTGACACAATTTTCTACTGAGATTTTAGCTTTCCGTGGATTATACCAACATGTCTCCACGCTTCTAGCGTCCAAGGAGCATCTGGGTAGATTATATGTCGAAGTTGGGGAAAATATATAGGCCTAACAGACAGTTTGTCTATTTTTTAAGCTGAAGTACCTTTAGCATTCTGGGCTATAAGATTTGCCGGCAGATTAATTCGATTATCTACTGAGATTTCCTAGTTGGTTCTGTTCATCTCTTTCAAAATCTATTCTAGTTTTGATCTACTCCTTATTCTTTCTTATTCTGGAGCCGTTCGGATGTATAAACTCATGTATCTATTGAAAGATAATCATTCATACTGGTTATAAAGAAATCTCTCGACCTTCGGACATATCCCCTTAAGCTATAAAAAATTGTTGATGATTCATCAGACCCAGGGAGCCGTGAAAACAGTTATATCCTTGATAGCTTCAAGGCACCGTGGTGCAGTCCCAGCTACCTAATTATATTGCTCTCTTAGCCAAGAAGTGCTAAAATCACTTAGATGTTTCCTCATAATTTGTTGTCTGTACACTGGATTGGAGTACAAATTACTCATTCCACTTATATACAGATTGCAATGTATGGCAATTAAAGATAATTTTACATACTATAAAAAACGGAAGGCGTTGTATTATTAATAATCTTTATCTCATATCTGAGACTATCTATTGGCCGGACCAATGATAGGTCGATAATGTGATTGGCGATGTCAGGTATATACTGACTTATAATCTAAAGGACTTAAAAATCAGAGTCAGTCAAAATGTCGAGGAAGAGCGAACAGATGAACAGTACCTAGTCAAAAATGGTGCACATCACTCGAGTGAAATAGGCGAAGCTTTCCAAATCCAGAACACGAAGTATTTAAGAATCTATCAATTTGTGGTTTATAGACCCTATAAAATGTAAGTACGCCGCTGAGAGCATTAAGGGCGGTAAAAAATAATTATGATATGCAGTAAGTCGCCTTGTTGACTATTGTGATTAACAACAAAAGCATCTGACCTACATTAGCCAAAATAATATTATTCAATAATATCCAAGAGCTGTCCCCCAAAAACAAATAAATATTCTATCAGACAATGGAGCTCGAGCTTCAACAAATTCACATTGACAATGAAAAGCGATAACCCATACATTCAACAAAACGATGATTATATCATGATGTTTCACAATAACTACACAATCATCATCATAGGGAATAGTCCTGAGAAGCCTAGTCATATAATATAAGACAAATAAGATACGTACCAAGTGAACCCCCCATGATGCCCAAAGAATCCATATATCACTTCAACTCTACACTATGACATTATATGACGATAAATCGATAAACCATACACACATGGATTTCTGATCTGGGAAATTAATTACCGTAACAACTACCCAAATCCCAATGAATATGGCAACACTGAAATTTGTTAGGCAAACATCCAAATTTCCATGCCACAAATGTTGTCATCGGCAGAGACTCTTTTTATACGATAATGAACAACTCGATGGCTATCAACATACAATCCACGCATCGGTGCGAAACACTGATAGAGTTTGTAGCTACGGGGCAACAACTGGCATCGACTCGAGGGAGGGTGAGGGGGGAGGGCATTCGTTTCGTCGTAATCGTGGCAAATGTAGAGTCAACGAGGTGATAGGTAAGGGCAGTGCATGGAATCCGGATGGTAGGTGGGTATTTAGATCAATCACTCGACAGACACAACAACGAGAGATCGATGATAATTTTATTTTGCACAACCCACATTCTGGGACATAGTGGTAGATATTAGGCGATTATCTCCAAACATATGACAAAAAAATTGAATTCACCAAAAGTCATCAATTATGCTGAATCAACAACCATCTAAGTCCACTTCGCTATTACGACGTAGCGCACACAAGATTAATGACATTGTAGTAAACAAATTCCCTATATCATTATAATTAAAAGATCATACCATTTCCAAAGTCACATCACTAAAATGATTGCATACTACACAGAGCAAATATAATACTATCCTATGAAAAGACAGAATAAATATTCGTAAACACGCAAAATAAATTGTATATCCGATGAATAACATACAAATATGCGAATAAATAATATATACATACATTCATCTTCACTAAAAACCCCATCTTGTATATACACAATATTACGAAAAAAGTCGAACAAAGAATATATGGCTCAATAATCCTTAGAATCAAACATATACCATGAGTGGTATAAAATAATATTGAGATCGAAAAATTGTAAAACTTTCCAGAATAGTCATTCAAGAAGAGTTCTATACACTATTTACCCTTCACATAAATAATAATTTGCGTCGAATAAAAACAACCCAAGCTATGAGTTCGAATAATTTCAAGCTTAGTTCCATCACATTTAAATCAATTGATAGACTTTTCGGGTGCTTCCAGGCATAAACTAACTTTTTCGGCCACTATATCAATCATGGACATATCATAAATATTTTTCAATACACAATTGTTAATAACAATCATAACATGGTGACCCCCACAAATGCCCATACTTGGTTATTCCATCTAATACCACATAGCATTTCCATTATCAATTCTATGAATCTTGGCCTAGTATCATTTTACAAAACATTGATTATAACAAGATACAATAGGCATTGCATCACAAGTAACCTATGTACACCCGGATACAAAATAGGTAAGTGTGAATATCTCTGATTGTGAACCAATAACGTTGTGAATGATTCGGCCTAGTTTGGTGTGCGGCACATAGGGGATCAATTCAAGCTTCACGGTTAAACCGTCACTCAACTTGTAGCAGTAAGACCTGAGCTTTCTGCACAGAGTTAATGTCCTGACCGAGTTCTATGTATGTATATGCTGTGTATGTAGATAGAGATGTAGAAGAGATTAGTACGCATGAAATAAATGCAATTGAGATGCAATAGATTCATCATATATTGTTAAGCTCGCACACAAATGTGTGGTCATAACCTTATATATCATTAGCCTTCACTCATATTAACTGGTGATTACATACAAACTCTCATCGACTTCACAGTACTCAACATAAAATACATATCTGACAACCTTAGGTAAAGGCTAGAGCTATCATTAAGAATGCTTCAGCAATAGGCTTTCTATAGCCATCAAGCCAACATGTTAAAAAACAAAGTATTAGATTGTTTCCTTATCATAATTAAACAATAAGTTTATGTACTCACTCCGTTTGTTGTTACATAAAGCTAATAACATTGATGACCGAAATGAGACGGAATAGGCCAAATGTTCATTATTCAAGTATAATTATATTCTTCTTAAAATCAGCGATCTTGTACTTGTAATGTGAAGTTGTTTTTAAATTTTGAGCTTATGAGAAATGTAGGACCGATAGCTTAGAGAATATTATTAAGTATTTTCAGTTACGCATGTACCACGACTTATGAAACATCCATTACGAACAACTAAAGTATCTTTAAATTCGCCTTATTTACCAATAAGATATATTATTTTTAAAGCATAATCTTGAATTATTCAATATTCAGACATTATTTGGTATTAAAGATAAGGTCAATTCAAATTCAGTGATATTTCATTATTCTAAACACAAATTATATAAAGATTATGCAAAAAAGAACTAAAAGAGAAAAACAACAAACAAATGCAAAAATAATTTAGTGAAATCAAATAATAGCATTTCTTATTTATAAGCCAAACTCAGCAAACAGAACTATTAAAAACAACAGATTGCATGAAACAAATTCAAGAGAACTGTGGAAAGACTTCCGTAGAATAATAAGTCGTCGATGAGACACTAACATATCCAATACTCCCTGTCACATTCTAGCAATGAAGACATTTTAAAGCTAAATGTATACTAAACTAAAATGTAAAAATAAATGGCATCCATTCAAGTTGTGTGCGACTTACCACAAAGCCAAATAATGAAAGCTATTTACCTAAAATCAAAATCTCCAATATTTAGAATCTTTGGTTCAGTGGTGACATATGAAAAATGGAGAGAGCTTGTGGCTTCATGGGCATCGTGCTCTGTGTACTTATAGCACTAAAAGCTTGGCTCATCTTTTATGGATGCCAAAAAAATATTTCAATACCAAAGCCAAATATATGAAAAATTTCTAATCGACCATGAAGCGAGCATCTAGCAACAAATTCACCCAATTTTGACAAACTTGATATACTAATCCTACAAAACTATATCATTAATTGTTCTCTATTACTATTCATAATATCTACATAATTGATTTTATATTATATGAGCAAAAAGGATATTATAACATTTCTTAGGATGTAGAAAATCAAACTTTCCAGAAGTAAGAAGTCAAAGTGAAAATCTCAAACACCATTAAAGAGCAAAAGTGCGCAACTCATTTATCGCGCGCAAGTGCTATGACGATCAAAAACCAACAAATTGGTCACATACGTAATTTGGGTCGCCGATGGACACAAACACCCAATACTTGAGAGAGTTGCAATCAAGCATACAAGCTGCTTAGTTTACAACCCATATAAGTCCATTCCACTGGCATAGATAGAGTCGATCAATCTAGCCAAACAAAGCAGAGACCTGCAAGATAGTCGGTAGCGATAAACATAGAGCGAGAGAGAATTTACTGGAAGAAGACAAAGACAAACAAAGCAAGTCCGAGCGATGTCACGTGGTACTTAAATTGATGCAGAAAAAACGGCACAGAGCTCTTAACCAAGGTCGCGAGAGCGAGTGGGGTAAATACGTCAAATGTATTATTATAAGAGCCATTGACTAGAAGAACCAAAACAAACGAAATGGATAATAGGTACAATCCCCTCTATACTCGCGATAAATTTAAGAATGCTATCGACGCCAAAGTCACATAAGCAACTTATAGTGACTTTAAACTATGAAGCCACTTGAATCAACCTCTAGCGACGGTATACAACAAAGATAAAAGTTATCTTACCAAACTGATCCACTTCATCAAACATGCGGAATTCATCCTGAGACAAACACGAGTCCTGAGGGAATAATCATGGAACCACAAAATGATGATAGCTATATACCACAGCACATATAGAAAACCATTATCAAATTTCCACCCAAAAAAAGGACAAAAGGACGACATAATACATTTACCGCACACCAATGGCTACACAGAATAACTAGCCGAATTAAATCTAATGCCCACGATATCGAAATGTATAACACTACGCCTATTGAAAATATATGGGTTTGGAATTTCATACCCTACCAACGGATGATTTTTTTCCTCACCTATAACAGACACTAAGCCACTTGCACCTTCTACAATGAATGAACCACCAAGCGTATTTGTATTCTCACACAAACATTTTACATTATCTACAAGAAAGCTTTGTTAACTAAGCTGTACCTGACGCCTAAAAAGCTCCAATCTAATAACAATCTAATGTAATATATTGTAGAGGAAAGATTATAGATTCTTATATAAAGCAGGAGGTATCTATATCACCAGATACATATAGTCTCCCAAACATCACCAACACATAGGAAAATCTCCAATTTTACCCAAGATTCGAAGAGCTACTACATCACGTCAAGATTTCACCCAGATTCTATGAGAAACCTATCATCTAATTTTACGTAAATCAATATACCAATCCCTCCAATCCAAAGATCTGAAGAATCAGAACGTATATCAATAGGCAGTATTCAATAATCCATCTAAAGCGAAATTGAAAGAAGCTTTACACAGATGCTAAACATGTGCAATAATACTGCCTGCTTAGTGAAATCCACATGTATTCAGGAAGCTAAGTCTGTAATTAGCCCTATTGATAACTTGCTTCCCTAGTAATACGAGTGATAGTGCAACTCTTCCAAAAGTTGGTGAAGAAGAGTGGAGTAAAAGGCTAGTTAGATTTATAGCCGAACCACATATAAAAGGTCCGAAGCAAAACAATCTCTCACTCTCTCCCTTCTTTCGTTTATCTATCTATCGCATTGCATTCATACTGACCAAACCTAAGTTTTCTATACAACCGTGAAAGCATGTTTCAATCCGAGCGGAAAAAAATAGCATTTAGGCGATCATTTGTGGTCCATCTGATCTGCACGTGTGTAACATTATTCCCCAGGATCCCTTAACCGAACAGGTACTAAAACTTCCGTTAGTTTTTAAATATTTGTGTAGTCACGTGCCAGATGATTGTTCCACCGCCGCCCAATCCCTGCATCGGCCCTTCCTAGACCTCAGTTCGTATGTACCGTATATCGTGGTATGTAATAAGAGAGACACCAAAAACACAAGAAGAAAGAAGGGAAACACCAAATGTAGGGCACAACACCAATATTTGGATGTTAGTCACCCAGTTTCCATTTAGCATCTTGAACCCACGATTATCCATCTATTAACAGATTACCGGTACTTACATTACGGTTTTCCGTCTACAACCTTTCAACATACTAACCACTAATAACCTATACGATTCTGAGTAAGGTATGACGGGTCAAAACCTAATTACAGTAGCTAAATCGAGATGTTAAACGCGCTAGCGTATAGGAAAACACGATACCAAAATAGTACTATTCAAACTGCACCTAGAAATAACAAACTATTTAAACCAACTGGAAACTGTCATTCCGCCTTTTATATGAGTGGTCAAACATTCTACCTTCGAATACTTATTATGTCCAATATAAGGTATTTTATTTTTCTTTAGGCCGAACAAAGTAACTGCATGCACACAACAATCTATTAGTCATATTTTATATCGATTTATAGAATCTAGAAACCTTGTTAAATAGGTTAATGATTAAGATGAAAAAGAATTAGGAAATTAACATTAATTTTTTTTTAACAGGCAGCACGCGATAATGTAAAAACCACATATGCGAACTTACAATCTTATCGCTCATTTTTACTAAAGATATGAATTTAATCTTTAAAAATGCCAACTTTAAATTCTATGAAATGTAAGTTCATTATTATAGTTAACTTTATGGTTAAATATAAAATGAAATTAATAGTCATTCAAATTCAGTTAATTGATAGTTGTCCAGTGAGTTTGTTCATACACTGATCTTACGTCGAGTAATACTACGATTTTTATCTGTGATACACCAAAAATAGTCAACAAATATCACCATCAACGAATGGAATGGTACACACCATACAACAAAAAGGATAAAGGCAAAGAGCCAAAACACACAACTAACACAACCAATTATATTGATGATGGAAGTAAATATCAACAAATACATGTCTTTTCAAATATCACATTGGTCTCACTCAGTCGAGTAATGACATGTCGTTTATTTATTTGACAACAAGCAGGTGAAAGAATAGACTGAATATATATACGCAATGAGATATGGTGTGGGATTTTGGAATGTATACACTTCCGTTAGGAATGACATATTTAGGTTAGTCTGACGACTGGAGTAACCGACTAAATAAGTCATAACCCTTTCTGGCATTGTTCGGACAATTCTTCTAGCACCGCCCGTGGAGTATAAATTTCGAGTGAAAGTGCTCTAATATCTAGTATATATAAATTAAATATTATTTTGCAGCAATTTTATTCAAAGGAAATAAATTGAATCTATATTATTTAATATTATATATATATATATAGTATATATTTATATATATAATAATATAAATAATATTAATATATATAATTAAATATATTATATATATATATATATATATATATTATATATTTATGAAATCACTCTCACATAAAATTGGTAAAGCCCTATGATAAGTTCCACCTTGGCACTTGATCGTTGGCCTAATTTCATGTTTTGATGACGTCAGTCATGAAGGCGAATTTGATTCCGTATGGAATGTTCTCATTAACAATTAGATTACAATCACTTACCAAAAAATGGGAGGAGAGAAGTTCACTGAAGGAGAGAGAGGGAGGAGAGCTTATAGTAAAATACACATTACAGATCAGGTTGTTAAGAGACTGCAAAGGTACAAGGTAGTATTGGTGATGTAATTTTTTAAATTTCTCTAAAAAGGTTAGGCTATAGCATTAAGTATAGAAGTATGAGGAAGAAAGATTCAACCACCATAGGCTTGAAGTAGATGTCATGAGAAACTTTACGACACTAGAATAATAAATTAGGAAGTAGGCTCCATAAACCACTCTCACTGACGTAATTTGAAACCATAACGATCAAATGATAAGAAAGATATTAATTTTTGATACACATCGATATTAAAATAGAATTAATCTACAAGAGTAAAGTAGAAAGAACCAATCAAAACAGTAATTCTATATTAATAATCATATCCATAGAGACAATAAAATATGATCTAAAGTTATTAGACCACCACTAAGTGAAATACATTGTCGGCCTGTACAAGGCGTAAACAGGAAGAATGTTGTCCCTAAGGCGCCGCGAGCGACCTTGGCGGCCACAATCATCCTAAAGTGTAATTTATCCATATTAGTGACAAAGAGTCCCCGGCAATCATCTATACACAAAAAACCAAGAAGCCAGTTTATAATGATTAGTAACAGTCATTAGTCATTTATAACTTAAGATAGAGAATAAATAAGGACACAACAGGTAAAATATCCACAAGCATCCTTTGAGCTCAAACCAAAAGGCGTACAGTATCAGCTCGATTATATAATGCTATACCAGGTTAGCCCAGAATATATGGTACACACTAACATTCTACATCTTAATTAATAAATAGGGATATAATTATTAAAAGAAATTTAATCAAATACACAAACTCTACTACTCTCTGACAGGATAAAAATATTTGCTTTATTACCATCCAACTCTTTAAAATATCAATCTCTATCAAAAACTGAAGAAAGTGATTTGGTCATTTTTCACAACAAACACATTGGTTACTTTGGAATCAAAATACTTACAAAAAGAGCTATCTGATTTATACAGTGTTTCAATCATTAAAAAGCTTTTCCAAAACCAGATATGATAAATAATGTGATGGTTCAACTGATAAGAGATAATCATATGCCTATACTCATACAAGTATATTTTTTTTATATATATTTGTCTTTCTATAATCATAGCTTCACAACACACTTATAATTCTAATTTCGCCCATATTTATCACTCCAAGATTCAAGCTTGAACTCATAGTCCATATAGATTAGGAACTGAGAAATAATGAAGCGAGATTAAAATAATCAAATAAAATCAATTTCCAACCCTCTAAACTCACGATTGAAGAAGCAGATTTCTCGATCTATAAGAGGTGGAGTTAAACATTCAAGGAGTTGATAATACCTACTACATAAGTAGTTCACATAATTGAGCATGGCATTAGTGAGTCAAAAGGAAAGCTAGCTTTGTGTTTAAGTTTGACATTCCAGGAAGTGATAGTCAAAACTCTTACCAAAAAGTTGTGGAAAAGAACAGAGATAGAGGTAGTATATATAAGTGATCTTATGAGTAATAGTTCCTGTAAATCAATCTAATAAAAAACATACATATTTCCAATCACTCACTCCCCTCACTCTATACTTTCGTGTATATAGGCTCAAAAATATTATGTATTAAACAATTAACTAATTTAATTTTCTATTTTATTTATATTCTATTATATATCCTGGCATACTAAGCTAAATTCATTAACTGATACCAAATTTACCCTAAGGTTGCATTTTTTTCTAGGGAGCGGCCGAGAAACGTGAGCACAAGTAACAGATTAATACTGAAACATACAATACATTTTACCGCATGACATATAATCTCCAAAGCTTAGTTATAATATATTGAGAAGTGTTGAATAAGTCTATTCACCACCGGGCCAGGCCCCTTTCTCTCTCCGCTCTAGACTCGTGGGTGCTCCACCCCCTGTGAGCATGACGGACGATGGCTCCTTCAAATGAATGCTGGAAGACACTTTTGGAATATGTTAGCCAATTGTGCATTCTCAGGGAGGTAGAACTGATAAAAAGTCTGAGTCGCGGCGAGATAATACTTCATATCTGCTTTTTAATGGATTAGATAGCACAACCGCAACATAACAGGCTACACTCAAGCAGCTATTCAGTAAGACACTAACACATACAAACCGCATCATCACACACGACGACCACTTGAGTAAAGGATACGACGAGCGACACACAACACAACATCAACTGACATCACAACACACACGTATCTAAACACCGAGCGCACACATTAACCACACACAAGAGCGACACTTAAAACAGGACATCTAAACTGTAGCTAGCAGATCAACACGGCTACGCTTCCGCTTTTTTATTATGAGGTCATGACTTCCTCGAAATACTATTAATTCCCTATAGTACTAGATTTATGTCTGTTTTCTAACCATCTATCATCCTATTCTATTATATATATGCATATAATATATTGAATAATATATATATATATTTATAATATTATATATATATATTTATATATATATATTTATATAGGCGGGTTCTGGAGTGCGGCAATGTGTATTACGGTGCGGTTATTTTATTTCCTTACGGTGCGGCAAACAACCAAGGTAGTTAACCGAAATATGCACCATCCAAACGTTCAGGGAAAATACACCCACACAAAATAGGAGTAAACAGAGCCACATTCTTTTGCCATATATTTCAACCAAACACACAACATTATGTGTAAAGTAAAACAACCAATACATTGATCGGAAATTTAGGACACGCATAATGGGTGGTGTTATGGTGAGTTATATGGTGTTCATTTCCAATTATTTATTCTAATAAGTTATCTGTGGTTGTCATTATTTTTTGATTGGGATATTAATATTTACATTTACAAGTTTTCGATTTGTGTTGTTAATTTTAATTAACTACTTGAGTTGGTTTTGCAGCTCACTCAGTTAACAAACTGTATCGTACAATTCCCTGCGAAATATATTTGAGTACGCAACTGTAGCTTCTTAGGTTTTTGGTTTTATTATCTCTTTTGTTTTAATCCATCACCACACTGACATATGGAAGAAGCTTCCTATTTTCTATTTAGTAATTACGGGCCCCTACATTTTTTCGACACATATATCCTCTACCCTCCCTCCCTATATATATATACTCATCAACCGATTCTGCTTCCGTCCTGATTCGATAAATATATGATGGTTTGATGCAACCCTTTCATTGTGGGAGAGCTATAGGGCATTACCCAAGCCCACTCCATTATCCTTACCGCCAATTATTAATCATTGACTAAACAAGGACTATGTTAATTACGTTAAAGATAGTCACCCGCTTTCCCGACGACGTCTA
>VALG01015158.1:0-21122 GCA_009835305.1 Ipomoea purpurea | reverse complement strand
AAATTTAATTTCAGGATAAATTTTTTGTAATTATGATATGATTTTATTACAGGGAAAAGATTGAATAAAAAAATTATGTGATTTCTTTTAGATTGCATACTATCCTAGTATGTCATATTATTGTGGGAGAAAAATTAGGTAAACCGTAAGTATATTGTGGATCGCCGGGTGTACGCACCGGGTCAAACGTGTTTTTTAAGCTAAAACGACGCATTTCTTACAGTTAACAGACGCTGTATTTTTTGGATGTTTAGTTATCAACTGCGAGATACAGTATATTTAAACTGCACGTACAGCTGATCTAAGCGACCCGTTACATGATTATTCTATATTATTAAATGAACTGCCCAGTTAACAAAAGATTGATTGTGCGAAATGAACTGAAAAACATTCACGTATTTTGGATGGTTTTGTACAATGAAGCTTAGTATATCGAAGGTCATTAGTTGTGTTTTAATGATACTATTCGTGTATTATAAAATAATAAATAACTTTTTCACATTTGGGGGTGTTAAATATTAACAAACTGTAGTGGGGTGTTGACTGAACGACATCTATACAAAAAGAAACTGACAAACAGGTTTTACTTTTGCGGAACGGCTTCTCGACGTTACCGTTCTCATCTTACAAACGACGCCTTTTGAAACTCTTTATAATCGATTATCACCGCCAGGCACGATATATTTTTTGTCTACTTCTACGCTAGACTAATCTTGTTCATACTATATATATCAATTCTGCGGGTTGCAAAGCATGTAAAAGGACATGCATTTCCCAAGGCTGAATCATAGTTTATGGGGAGATGTGGCAGTGGTTTTTTTGGAGAGTCACCAATGTCTTCTACTATAAACAAACGTTGTTAGCTTAATATACGGTATAATAAAATAAAATTCAAGCTCTTTGTTTTGGCATCTATTTATAAAGTTTTGCTAATATCTAGTACGCCATCGACTAATGAATGATTAATGCCCCACAACAACACACAATATCCATCCACCAAATTAACTAATTTTCCATTATTGTTTCCAACATACATTTCATGCTTATATTATTAGGAGAATGGATCAACAAAGCAGCATGATCGATTATTAGTCTCAATTCCTGAACTATGCCCATCTCTCATATTAGATCATGCACAAGAGATACTCTGCCACATTCTGGGGGTAACTGACGAATGATTTAAGAAATAATTTAGGCGGGAGGAGTGTCATCTTCGAAAAAGACCATTTATTTTTGGTTTTTCCACGTTCAGTTGATCATCACCTATCAACTATCACGAGCCTCTGTCAAAAGAGACTTTCGACCTCTTTGCGCTACCATTTATCGCTTGGTACATTTTTTTTCACCCCCTTTCATTCTCATACTGAAAATCAAAGAAAATAAAGTATATAGTATACAGTATAGCGTATTAGCCCAATGATCTGTTCAAGTAGCATGAACGACTTTTCGCGATCATATGAGTTCGAGTATCAGGAATCGATTTAACTCTTTGTGGCTGGATTTTGCAACACATAGTTGCATTACATAGAACTAATGTTCGTACTCCCAGCAGGAGCAGTCAATGACTGACTCTTTTGTGGCGGGTATGCAACACAGCAACAATAGTGGGATAATGCCTCGACCTCACAGCGAAACCAATCAATTGGTGATAATGACTAGAGCTGCATACAGTAGTGCACTAATATTGAAACATAAGTGCATACAATGTGACTATATGACCGACTCCTAGTGAGATTAGTCGTCAATTCGGTGTATGAACTATGGGTGCATACAATAGTGCTAATGTTTGAACACAGTGCATACAACAATGCTAATATTCAACTTCCATCGGAGCAGTCAATCACTCGAGTATTGCCACATAGTTCATAAAAAATGTGTACTAGATGCTAAATGTCAACACGAGCATACAGTAGTGACTAATGCCAGTACCTAGTGAGATATCGTCAATTGCTGTAACTAATCGGTATATACAGTAGTGGTACTATTCGAAACATAGGCTATAACAGTGACAATGTCTGACTCCCAGCGGATAGTCAATTGACTCGGCTTATGGCGCAAACATTTTTCATACATATCCACTAGTTTGTCGACTGGGCCACAAGACCGAGTCAATTGGCTAGCATTGTCATTGGGACACCACAACCACAACCAATAGTTGACTATAAATTCGCTCGCTAACCCAAAATAAATAATAAAGAGTTTATACGTACATTGAATCCGTTTATCATTTGCAAGACGCGAGGAACGATAGATGACAATCAGAACTCTTTCATGGTACTTGTTGAGGCATTGTATATCACTCTCCTTCAGTGGCTTGTTGACATGGATAAAAGCCTGCACAAACTACTATTATTCCCTATTTACACTCCATTCCATTTCTAATGTAGTCTTCGTAGGATGAAGGACCACTGGCGGCCCATTTTGCCTTCTTGTAAGTGTGCTTTGCAAAGGGCCAACCACTACTCATGCATTCAAAACAAAATTAAATGAAACATGATTTTTCTTATGCTCTTTAGGAGATGAGACAAACTCATATGCCTAATCCATATATGAGAGAAACTCAACACAGAATTTGAAAAAAAAAAAGAAAAAAAAAAAAGAAAAGAAGGAATAACCTCTTTCCGTAGATAAGAGCAAATAAAGATATTATGATTCATTTTAAGAATATTCATATGCTAACTTCGTTAACAAGAGTATGTTGACTGAGCATACAGCATAAAGAACTGCATCTTCTCTGGGAATGACAACATTCTCTCTACCAAAACCACACTCAGGGCCATTCATGAAAATAGTAAAAAAATAGATATCAATTAAATAATGATCAAGTCGATTTTGCAACAAGATATATATAATTTAACAAAATAACTACAACCCTTAATATATCATGAGATACACATTACTCATCGGTTACCTCGTCATTCCAGGCTATAAGAATGAAATGATACAGTATACAGAATTCTATAAGTTAAAACTCAATCCTTTCATTGGTACCTCGATGAAAAGAGTTGCAATTCTTCTGTAGTACACAAATAATGTATATATAAAATCCATCAACCGTTAACAGCACAAAGAAGATGGAATACAGAGCTTAGAGCACTGATTTCTTCCTGACCAATCAGTGAAATCCTATTATGGGTAAGGGTGCCATTTGCATGCCCATCATAAATCTCAATCCACCCGCTCCATACATCCTACAACGAATTCCATCTTTATCAGTACAAATACATAAAATCCTTTACCACCACCATTATACCATTTCAGGATAATAGCACCTATACAGAGAATTTAGCTCAAATGGTTTCCAGTAACCAGATTATTTGAAAAGAAGAAGAACATAGACAATATAATATATAATATAATAAAATTATATATATATATATAATTATTAAGTAATAACAATATAATTACAACCTATACATAGTCTACACATAATATAATAGAAAATACGATAGTATTAATTAATTATAACTTAATACCAAACACAATAACTCCAAAATATAAAACAACTCATATAAAAAAAACAATAACTACAAACAGAGATTAAAAAAAACACAATATGTTACAGTATTCAAGTGATTGTGGCAGCCTTCACATATATTGAAAATTATGGAATTTCTGACCACCTGAACATGAACATTACAATTAATCAAGGATCGAAAGTACTGTTCAGTCAGACACTATTGGGTACCATCCGGAAACTACATTGTTGCCCACATTTCCGACGACTTTGCCATTGCTCATCGACCTTGATTTACCAAGATCATTTACAGGATAGGAATTACATAATTTTTTTACAAGCTAATGCTTACAATGAAGGTCAGATTCAGAAAAGACCAGTACTATCCGTTATGCCAAAACAGGTCCACTACTTAGGAATCTTACAAAGATCGCAAGAGCTTAGTGTTACAAGTAAGGCAGTATAATCTGAGTACCAAAAAGAAGAAAGAATCATTACAAAATAATATTATAACATAAATATATAACTTATATCATCAAAAATATATAATACACACACAATATATATAATATTATAATATAAATAATATATAAAACTAACTACATCCACACAAAAAAAAAAAATATCCTAATACACAAACAATATAAATACCATATAGACACAACCAACAAAATAAATTAAAATATTAATTATAATGAGTGACTTTGAAATGCCTGGACACGGATCTCAAATCCTCTAGATACACAGCTTGAGCAAATGTTGAAAGTCAACTTTAACACAGTACCAAAACGTGGTGTGACATATTAGAGGTTTTTGTATATCTTCCTACGGGTAACAGAAGAAATACAAATGTAGCAATTCATCGCATCCAATACCTGGGCACCCCTCCAATGCACATGCGAGAGAGGCTACTAGGCAAGTTGAGAACTAATGATGGCAATAGATGTTCAGGGGTCGACTATGGGTTTGGATCACCGTTGATGCACTGTATAGCAGATTGCTATGACAGAGAAATACTCATAGCACTTCCAAAATTATGTTATTCATCTCATTTGATAATACATGATTGCTTCACTATAATATCACACATACCTATACAGCTAATCAATTCACAGTTCTTAGCATTAACAACCAAAGCTCTTCTACCCATCCCACATAGAACACACTCAATATACCTCCTGCCATGCATGCAATTAATTAGATGTTAAAAAGAATGCATAATGTTTAATAATACATATAAAATATTACATTATAATTAACATATCATATACAAACATATCATAACTAAATCAATTTTATTCCAGTACTAATACTCACCCTAAAAACAAAATCTAATAATAAAAATACAGTAAATAAGAAAATATCAGCCAAATATCTACCATCAAACAAAATATCAAATAAGAATACAGAACAATGTTGGACAACAGAATCGGAATCAATACATAGATAAATAATTTACATCCACCTTATTCACATCGATAGTTGCGTAGGAACCAGCATGCTGAGGTCATCCTTATCCTATGAGATATTGTGTGGATAGACCTTTGAAATTATAGTATGAGAATCAATGACTTCACATGTAATTTCACACAACGTACGTTGCAACAACAGTAACCCCTTACATTCGCAAACTGTACCAGTGCACTATCACTCAGTACTTACAAAAAAAGGAAAATTCTGAAATACTGACCCCTCGCAAAAGTTTATGTATTAAATCAAGTCGAAGGGACGTCTTTGGTAAAACTTCCGAAACCACTTTTTGGGTATCCGGAAATCCCTTGCTGGCTATTTCCCGACCCTTTTGCTTTCAACTTGATTTAAGATCACATTCAGCGTGGTACGGAAATTCAATAATTTCCAGTAGTGACCTTCCATAGTTCGCGATATCTTAGCGAAGTCCTATATCATTAATTTCAAGCAATTCAATGACCAAGGATCTGTCCACATGACTGATATAGTAAGGGTATATATATAGAAATTATATTATTATATTATAACCTGGAGAAATATTAAAGCCATTTTGTCTGAGAACTCTAAACTCAAGAGCTGTGGAATACATGTCCTTCTCTTCTGATGACTTGAAATTGTTATAACCACTCTTCTTCGTATAGATATCCGTCAAAGCTGCATTGATTTCGTCCAGAAAATGGTAAGAACAATCAAACTTCTGCAGCTGATCAATCATCTCTATTTTCTCTGCTTCTTTAATCTCTCCATCATTCAGCATTCTCTTGCACTTTCTCCTTCAACTCGTCGCGCCGCGTAACAAACCTCTCAGCCTGCAGACAACAACATTTGATTCTAGTTTCATATGGAACATGTTTAAGAAATGAATTATATTAACATAAGTAAAATTAATAATGTTTTTTTGGAAAAATAATAAAATTAATTACAGTATAATGAGTGGTGTTGAGTGATTGAATGTAGATAATCCCAGGTGGGAGGCCCATAATTGGCAGACTTCTTGTAGTAGTTGTGGTTGTGGATAACACATGCGAAATGAAGATGGCTGCATGAGACTATGAATAGATGGAAGTTTTCGATGTTAGTGAAATGTAGAAAACATTTTGGCCATTATTGCCATTCAACAATAAAATTTGATCTTCTTTTTATAAAAGATTTCTCTTTGAATTGGAATATCTTTGATGAGGAATTCTCAGTTTTGGTTGCCAGATTTTATAGTGAAACGTATTCAGCCTAATATATCTAATCTAATCTAAAAATTAATATAAAATACACAATTTTATTTACTTATACTTGTGTTGCAGTTAGCGCCATGTTTCAAATTAAAGAACTCGGTCCATCCAGCTAACTCCCAACAACTTGGTCGGGTCCAACCTCCCAGGGCCGATTTTTTTATTTTTGTGGCCCTGTTCGAGTAAATAAATAAGGTCCTACCAAAATTAAAATCTATAAAACTAATAACCTTAATTTTATTTCTAAATATATATCAAAAAAAAAAATTATCTGTGCATCGCACGGATAATTAGGCAATTATTTGCTCGAATTCAAGCAAAAGATAACATAAAAAAAACATAATCGATACAACCAAGCATGAACAAACGAACACGAATAGGCTTCAGAAACCTTAACAAACGAACCCAAACATTCCAAAAATTTTAACAAACGAACACGTACGATAACCACAGTTCATTTATGTCCGGCCCTAGTTAATGAAAAAATATTTAGGGGCCGAGATGAGGGGAAACCAATGGCAGTGATGGGTGATAATGGCTCTCCGATCCTTAACTCTCCAATACTATATTTTATGTATGCTACCCTATACCAAACTTCTTATAAACCATCTCAAATTATTGTGTTCTCATCTTTCACTCTCTATCTCAGTTCAATTCGTAGCCCCTTTTATGGCTCATCTCTCACTTAATCCTCCGCTATTGCACTTTTCCATAAACCATCTCCCTGGGGCCGGTTTTTAGATTTTTGTGGCCTTGTTCGGGTAAATAAATAAAGTCCTACCAAAATTAAAATCTATAAAACTAATACCGTAATTTTATTATCTAAAATAAAAAAATTAAAAAAAATTATATGTGCATCACACGCACATCGCACGATAATTGGGCAATTATTTGCTCGAATTCAAGCAAGGATAAAATAAAAAAAAAAAAAAAACATAATCGATACAACTCATTTCATCAATTGCACTATATAATATTCGTTGTTATAATTTAAAGATTATAACAAATCTTTTCCGTGCAACGCACCGGTAAAAATAGACATATTATGGAATAATAATAATAGTGTGTACAAGTTTTGAACCTTAGACCTCAAAGTTAAAATATAATAAATACATTTTCCTACCATTTCTTTTATAAAGCCTTTTAAGTTTAATTAAAAATTTTAATTTTTATTTTAACTAACTAGGTAAAAATAAAATATTGAGCTTCTAAAATTTAGGGCCCCTCTAAAATTTGGGCCCTGTGCGGTAGCCCAATTTGCACAGTCCAAAATCCGGGCCTGCAACCTCCAGTTATAAAAGCTTACACGGGCTATTAAGTAAATATAAAGACAACAAATTAAACTAGCTTTTCGTTATAAGTTATAATTTTTTTTTATGTAGTACGGTGATAAACGTTGGATCCTGATACCAATCAAAAAACTAATCACCATGCACGGCATGAAAGAGAGTATTCAACATAGCTTACATACATAGTATATATTATATATATATATATATATTACATATATATATAATATATATATATATATATATATATATAATATATATATATAGTATATTATTAAGTTCCAATGCGGTATATTTTCCGTGCGGTTATGCGGCTTTAAGGTGCATGAGTCTTGTACTTAAAGGTGCGTGAGTTTTGATATTAAGGGCGTGGGTGTTTATATACTTAACGTGAGTAGTTGTTGAAACTTAATGTACATGAGTTTTGTACTTAAGATGCGTGAGTTTTGTACTTAAGGTGCGTGAAAGGCGAGTAGTTGTTAAACTTTAAGGTGCGTGTGTTTGTGCTTAAGGTGCGTGAGTTTTGTACTTAAGGTGCGTGAGGTTTATGCTTAAGGTGAGTAAGTTTTGTGCTTAAGGTGTGTGTGGTGTGTTTGTTGTTCTTGAGATATTTTGTTTGTGTGCTTAATATAATAAGCGTGTGTTGTGTACTGCAAGTGCGTCATTTAATGCTTTAACGTGCGTCCACCCACACAACTGCACGGGAAGCCCCTCCCCGCACCTGATTCCTTCCATTATATATTATTATATTATTATATATATATAATATATATATATATATATATTATATAGAGAGGAAGAGAGAGAGAGAGAGGAGAGAGGAAGTTCAAATGCGGCGAGGTCTTCCCGTGCGGCGGTGCGACGGAATTTCAGAATACATAACAATGTTAACAACATGCACCAACAGTGTAAGGAAACACACATAATGAATCCAAAGAATACTAAAAATTGCCATGTCAAAAAACACACCATATAACTCACAACACCCAGTGGTGTATTTCCGAACACTGTATGTTATTATTTCACACTTAATGGTGTGTTTTTGGTGATACGTACTTAATTTTTGTTTATATTTGTGGTGCATTTTTCTACGTTGATGGTGTTATTTGTTGAACCTATTGGTGACGCCGCCCAACTCGCTATATATATATATTTCTATATATATATATATTATATATATATATATAATAGTATATATATATATAAAGGAGGCAATAACAAATTAGTTGACGGTTGGTTTGGTAGCCACCTATTCTATGGTTGACTTTTCGTAAAGTTATGACAACTTAGGTTGATTTATTATTATTTTAAGGAAGGGGATAACCCTACATACACATTATTTGTCTTAACTGAGGTTCAAACATTACACCTCCCACTTAGGGAAGCAACCTAATATCAATAGACTACAAGCCACTTGATTGACAACTTAAATTGATTTACCTCATTATATCTTTTACTAATTTGAGTCACAATATGAGTTTCACGCAAAACACACCTTTATAGAACAAATTCAACCCGGGAAAGAAATCCATTTTGCCAATTGTCACAATGGAAGAATTGTTTTAATTTATTGCTAAACCGTACCGTGGTCGCTAAAGTTACAAAATCCATCCAAAATCTACGAATTCGTGATAAATCAACCATCTAAATATTTTTTTTTTGAATAACCAATCTAAAATAGTATATACTTTCACTCACATTTGGCCTGGGTACACTTAATTGGAAGACTTGTTATATACGCTATGAAATTAAATGAAGCATGCTTAAATAGTTAATCTGCAGGTTGATAGTTCCATAACCCATTTAATTTCAGTATTTAAGAGCTTGATTAAATTCATTTTTTAAACCCAACAATTAACAAGTAGTATTATCATGATTATATAAATCTTGATGATCCCAATCACTATCTAAATAACTTATGGAAAAAAAAATGTAGCACCAAACTTAATACGGTATTAAATAGTTATCTCGAAAGGGGTGCATGACTGAATAGATAAAGTATAATCCTAGATAGATGGGTCAGATTAGCTCACGCTTCTCACCATGTTTTATGTTATCTGATCTTGATTCACAATTACATTATAGTGAGCTTAGTTATTTTTTCAGGTACCCCAATTAATAAATATAAGCAATTGCAACAATTACTACATGTCTATCATCATCATGATATAAATATTAGGTTGTTAGAGTTATAAGAGTGGGAATGGATTCTTCAATTATTTAGTAATCAAAATGAGTTTTAATAGAAGTATCAAAATTGTTTAAATATATATAACTTGAGATCAAATTAGAGTAAACAAATTATTTAAAATTCATGACATACCAAGACTATGTGGTCTAATGGTACTCGGGTTGGATTTTTATTTGGAAGGTTGTGAGTTCGGCCTTAGTGGAGCGTTATTGGTTCTTTGTGTTTCAGTAGGTTGAGAAAGTACATTAACAGATACTACATTGTAATAGAGCCAATAGCACATTCAAAAAAAAAATAAAAAATCATGACATAAACAACTTGTACATAATATATGCTAGTCCTCACCTATTTTTCATCATTTTAGTATTCACCCGCAATTATTGTTGGGCAGAGGTGTAAAGAGAGCCAAGTTTAATATGTCCACATCAAAACATGATGTTGAATGTTATGTAAATATAAAGAAATAAAATTGTTATTCACTACTAGCTACAATATTTGACATAATCATAAACATTTGATCCTAACACTCATAAAATAAGTCAACATATATATACATCTTGCATTAATCTAGCATGGCCTCAAATATATATACATCTTGCCATTAATCTAGCATGGCCTAATCATAACTTCTACATTTTACATTATTACCAATGTCTTTTAATTGATAGGCTACCAACACTCAACAATATCAATTAGGGAAAATCGCACTTTTGGTCCCTCATTGTTCTCGATCTGCAATGTGGTCCCTCACTGTTAATTTTATGTAATTGAGTCCTTCAAATCTTTAAAACGTAGTCAATTTGACCCTCCGGTCAAATTTCTCTCAAACCTAGAGTTAATAATCATGGACAGTTTGGTAATTTTACAATGTCCTTAGTCTTGATTGCCTCTGCAATGGCTTCCCTCTTACACCGTCACTCTCTGATCTCTTCCACTCCCCTCCCCGCTGCCGCCGCGAACTACCAGGCACCACCAACCAACACCAGCTTCGCAACAATAATCCCTTAGTAACCGCCAACTACCGTTTGTTCCGATTCCGAATTCAGATCGTCAAGACAACAATAACCTGGGGAATGGATAACGAAAGCAAACCGGAATTCTTAGTACCATTCTTAATCCCCGTCGGCCAGCGAGAACACCGCCAGCAGCGCGTTGATTAGGACGAGTCGATTATCAGGAGAGAAAAGGAAGATTGACATGGCTAATAGCTCATCGCTTCTCGTGGCGTCAAGGGAACCATAATCACTTAGTTCACCACCCTTCAAACAAACTCGTTTTCACTAAAGCCGTGGATAAAGTATGCGCAGTTGGGGTTCCAAATCCAGATTCGTTTGCTGGATTCCCTGGGCACGAGGTTGGCTTGTCGGAAAGTTACGTTGCCAACGCTCCGACCAATCCCCTCTGACAATGCACTCCCTAGTCCCCAGTTTCTTCAAGGCCTGTGCGATACTCCAGAGCTCCGTCCTGATTGCCTCATTGCCGATATTTTCCTTGGGCTACAAACGCTGCCGCTAAGTTTGATATCCCAAGGTTGATCTTTCACGGATCCTGCTACTTTGGGTTTTGTGCTTTGAATAGCATTAGAATTCACAACCCTTTTAAGAATGCAAGTTCTGATTCTGAACTTTTCACGATTCCTAACTTCTTCAACGACTGAGACTCACGAAATTGCAAGTTCCCTCCATTTCAGCACAACGATCTTGAACTGAGACTCCCACGCCATTTACCCCCAAATTCAGATCCTAATTTCGCATTAACCTTATCTCCGGCGCGGTGCTACCGGTGACGGCGACCGGCTGCGGCAGCGGCAGTAGTGCAATTGATGTTCTGCAGACTGGAATCGGAGTCGGGTCGAAAGAGTGGAAGAGATTAGAAGTGACGGTTGAAGAGGGAAGCCATTGCAGAGGCAATAAGACCATGATATTTAAGATATTGCGAAATTACCAAAATGTCCATAGTATTAACTCTAGTTTGAGGAAATCTGACCGGAGGGTTAAATTGACTACGTTTTAACGATTTGAAGGACTCAATTACCTAAATTGATAGTGAGGGACCACGTTGCAGATCAGAGATAATTGAGGGACCAAAAGTGCGATTTTCCCTATCAATTATTATGAATTACAGCTAAGTTCCCTAGCTAGTTGTTTATATTCTCTAACTCATTCTAGACTTAGGATCTTGTACAAATTAACAAATTCACTGCATACCAAATACTCCGTAGTCCAAATCAAGAATACAAAGAACTCGTACAGCTTAACTCACTGGTTTAGTGACAATATTTGAGAGAAGAGATCAAAGTTCAAACCTTGGTACAGGTTTAACGCACTTTTTGTTTCATTTTCAACCATAATCATCATGATGGACAAATTGAGATTAGTCTGCTTTCTCACGAGTATACATCCGTCCATGTAGATTGTTCAATTTATTGATGTTACTGCGTCATAAATGTTGAAAGTGTCTGCTTGATCCATTATATGAATTTTTTGAATAGATTTAACAAAATGATATGAAATTGGATGAGGTAATTGCTAATTTGTCCAAATTCCAACAATGACTTTGAGCCATCAAGAAGCAACTGTGGGCCAAGCTTGCTCTGTGTTCTTGGCCCAATACCTTGAGCCTAGTTCATTTACGTTGTAAATTTTATCGTGACTTTTAGTTCAATACACAGAATTGATTCAATAATGTATGTATATACACATAACGATATAATGAATATGAATTATGTACATTCATGAATATGATCTGTGTATTATGTTAAGCTGTTTATGTGTCATCAGCTATATAATACACATAATTCATATTTAATACGCTAATTCATTTTCATTATATTGTGCTTATGTGTATGCGTATTATGAACATGAATTTTGTGTATTGGACCAGGATCCACAGTGTATTACTACTGTGGACTCTGGTCCACGATATAACAATTGTCATTTAGGCAATTAGGGACATTATAATGATTATGCAAATTTTACCGTGGACCATGATACATGTAGTAGTGTGGTCCATGAAGTGAGTACTTTTTAATTATACTTTGGTTTCATTTGACAATATTGTATTGTTTAAATTTTATTTTTTCGCACACACTAGTTTCATTATATGATTTATAGAATACTAACGTATTATTTTAATTCTACTACAGTTTCATTTGATAATATTATTAAGGAAAATGATCAAATAGTCCCTAAACATTACTTTAAAAGTCAATTAACCGCCAATATATTATTAGAGAAAATGGTCAAATAAGTCCTTAAACATCACCTGAAAAGTTATTAAGCGCCTAACTTTTAAAAAGTACAATTTACACTCTTTAACATGTCATATTGAGGCAATAAAGTCCAAGAATAGGTAAACAACAACCTGATGAAATGGATAAAAACCTACTATCAAATAAAATTGCATACATTTAGAGTATTTAGTGACTTAATTGGACATTTTTCGTTCAGTGATTTAATTGCATTTTTAAATTACATTCAATTACCTAATTAACATTCTCAGGTTGATCTCGAACCTGATTCCAAATATGTGATGACCTATTTATGTTTCTTGATCAAAAAGTTATTGTAGGGCAAATTCTTATTTATTTATCCTCTAATAATTACCCCAAATGAGCAGAGAACGAAACGTTGACCAATTGACCTGGTGCACGGTATCATTTGCGAGCGATCACCTACCAGGCTATCAGTCAGTTAGAATGGATTCTCCGTCGCCGGCGGCGGCGAAGGACGTAAAAACGCTAGTCTCATTATACTCCAACTATATCTGGACCCGCCTTCGTAGCCTCTTGCCCGCTACTTCTTCTACCTACAGCTCGAGCCTACTCTCTGGAATCTCAAATCTCTATGGCGGCGGCGGCGGAGGAGGCGGCGCCACTAAGCGCCGACGCAGAAAGACCTGCCTAGCTCTGCCTCGGTCTCCTCTTCCTCCATGTAAACTTTTGACCTCTCTTGTTATATCCGAGTTCTAGTGTATGCCAATAGTAATGCCTCTTCAGTTGATTGATGAAATTGCCAAGAAATTTTGAAATCTTTCATTTGTGATGATCATGACTGTTTTCAGGGCTTAATTTCAATTAAATGCTGGGATTTTGTTGCTTCATCTTTAGCCCCTGATAATATGGTTTTTCAGAGTTCAGACTACTTTCTTTCTCAGTCACTGGTTTGTTTCATGTGTTTCAAGTTTGGTATTGTGGTGTTTAGTTAGAAATATAGACTGATCGGGAGAATGTTTTTAAGAGATGGCCGTTGGCGTGAGTCCTCATACGGCTCATCTTCATAAATAGCTGCCACGAGATCCGCGCATCTGAACTTTTTATCGTTTTGGTATTGACACACTTTCTTTAAATTGAATTACTCCAGAAAATAGAACTCTTTAATGGGCCTAATGACCTGATAAGAGACACGATAAGAATTAGCTGTGGATAATATCATGAATATGATCCTCTATATATGGTAAGACTGGTCCCATTATGTTATATTTTATCTTCTAAGTCAATGTAATGTGGACTCATTAAGAGGTGCGAACATATGAATACGTCTGGCATATTCCCTATCATACCAATAATCCTCATCCAGAACCAGAAGTTCTACAAAGAATCTGCCTGATAGCATACTGAGAATCTATATAGAAAGATAGTGAAAAGGCGTATAAGGATCCAGTCGTGTGCATTATGCCATATAGTAATAGTGTCACAAATATATACACTTATGAGTGAGCTAAGACTATGTTTCTACATACAAAGTACCTATATAGATAGATTCTGGTAATTTCACATCACAAAGTTATATGATGTTCCCCGCCTCCTGAGGTGCCTCTCCTCTATTTTATACCTTGTTATGTTTGATGATTTCGAGTAGAATAAATAAACTGTGTTGTTGCAGTCTTAAGATACTTGAGTTTTTGGTGATATTACATTGGCATGTTTTTTTAGCGTACTAGTGTCAATCGTGTAATTTTGTCTCTTGACTGAATATAGTGGATTAATTGTAATTGTATAAGACGAGTGTGATGTTTGATTGATTCCAAATGTTATTATCGTTATCGGTTTGTTAAAATTCAAAACATTTAATTAATAGCTACTTTTAGCTTTACTAAGACTCTCTGCTATTGACTGTAGGAATGTTTTGTTAGTGGTATTCAGTTAGTCGTCATTTTAGTTTGGTGGGTAACAAAATGACCTATATAGTTCTAAATGCAAAATACGAAAATTAAAGCCAACATAATTATTTATAAAAAATTACAACTAGATGAGAAAGCAATGTCGTCTGATACCACGGACCACCAACCGCGCGCTGGGATGTTCAAATCATCCTAAGACCAATAAGGAGTCCCTGAGGAATCAGACTATTCACCAACCCCAATAGTGGAGCATTAATATGATTAGTTACGTCGGTCAAATTTGATCATGTGTGAGTGCAGGAGACAGACATATACAGCATCTAACTTTTTTGAACATCCATCGAGCTAAACTTACTCACTATGATCGTCAGCTCGTATAATTAAAATAATGCTCTCAGTTTTCCAGCGGAGTATTACAATTCAACTGGGTTTAGATTGTTAGTGCTTTGAATTTCCAAGTACATCCCTCTCCAACAGATGACAATAATACTTCCACCAATATAAGCTCATTCAATAATTAAGATGTCATCTTCATTCCTTTTCTCTAACGCTACTGAAGAGGTGCTGATTTTACTGATTTTCATCATATAGTATAAAAGCTCTTTCAATAGATAAGTTCATGATAAAAAAATAGCATTTTCAAAATCAGTACAATAGATTGTTAATCATGTGATATAGTTTTCAAATATGAATGGTCTCATGCCATTGCTATCATCTATTTTCTTCAAATTACCGATTGAAAAAGTCTCTGTGATGTGTTTGATGTTGCATAGTAATGATTCATCCATTCCATCAATCACAAGACTTGATACAAGCTGTATTAGGAGAAAACATCGTTTATTTCTACCATCCAAAGTCATCAAACAACCACTAGGAAGAAGAAGTTTGATAGAGACAAACGTAATATACTCCAGAGGAGTTTTGAAAATCCTGTCCAAGTATGGCATGTTCCTGTGACTTATTAGTGATCGATAGAGATAGCTTAACTTATGATATGTTTGTACTGAATAGGCGTGTGCGAGCGATTATTGTAGGTAAAACTCTTTTCACAGTTGTGAAAGAAAGAGTGAATAGGATTTGTTAATAGCGAACCACTATAAAATTAATCTCTCTCATATCTACACTCTTTGTATACATTTTCGTATAACTCTCTATCTGGCATTGCATGGCAAATATGTGATACCCAAACCTATTAAGCTGTTTCATAACTAAACGAAAGTGTCAGCCAATATACAATCTGTCTATAATAAAACCGAATAATAACGAATTATCCGTTGTTTCAATAACACAATCCACTGGAAAGGAGTTAGGCCATTCTGAAGAGAATATCTGATTTAGCAATCTATATCATCATATATTACCTTCTAGACCTCTCTTTATCTGAATTCGCCTACCATGGGACCAATCAGTGGATATAGAAAAAGGTAAATAAGACACAGCGTAAAGAATGAGAGTAAGGGATCGAGTCTCACCAGCGGAAACTAGTGTTGGGGAGCTACACCATACATCAAATAAATGAGAAGGGTGGGCTTCAATTGTAGCGTGTAGGTGATAGCACCGTTATCAATGGATAGCCTATTTGTCCACTTCTACATAGTGGTTCATCCGATTCAGTTGAGTCACCCATGATAGGTTACCACTCCTCACGGTAAAGATCCAAATATACTGCTCTCAATATAGTGAGTGCCTGCCGGTGGTGTGGGTGACCGCTTAGGGGTTGCGGAGTAGATTTCTGTCAGTTATTAGGAAGAATTGTGATTATAATGGGATAGGTTAGGTGATAGAAATAAAGAGTAAAGTGTATGATCAATGTGGTTCCATGGAGTCTCAAAATTCTTGATGTCATTAGCCACATTAACTCTCATGATTG
The DNA here is from genome assembly GCA_009835305.1 of Ipomoea purpurea. Taxonomy (NCBI): domain Eukaryota; kingdom Viridiplantae; phylum Streptophyta; class Magnoliopsida; order Solanales; family Convolvulaceae; genus Ipomoea; species Ipomoea purpurea. Next base: position 4,498 of record VALG01015158.1, on the reverse strand, counting down.
ATACATCACTGAGCCCAGTTCTCATATATAATTTTGTAATATTATAAACAAACGTCGTAGTGACCATATAGAAAATCAATACAAATGTTTCTGAGGAAAATGACTCAATATTTGGTTCAACGAAAATACATTTCAGTGTTTCTATGTGTTATGAGTTTGCACAGCAGACAAGTGGAAAACTTGTTAGCGTATCTCTGCTGTGTAGTTTTTGGATATTCAGTTTTTCCAGAAAACTTATAAGAGAAAATCTACTGAAATTAATATATATTACATTTCAACATTTTTTCAGATTGTTATAGTACCAAAATAAACCATATAAATATTTATATGCTTTTAGTTTTTAAAATTGTCAAATGAAGTCATTTTCCCTTCTAGCCCAAACACAAAAAATAAAAAACTGAAAAAATTGATTTTCAAGAAATTCAAAATTTTCTTTGGTTTTCAAAACACAGCCTTAAAAATTGTAAAGTTTTTCAAATATTTGACCCTCCTATATATATAAACTCTTATAGGGTCACCAGTTCACTTAAGGGGTACTCCCAAATTTTTGAGAGTACCGGTTTTGGGTATCCTTGATTCAAAATATCCTAATGCCAACGGTCTGACCAATTGCACATTTAGATTTGTTGTTTGCTGCGAGATGATTTGACTATATGTTAACTTTTATATGAGTGATATTGCGCACTTCCAGGATCACAGTACCATTTGGAGAAATATATAAAAGCTCATTTGGTGTGTCTTGCCCGAACCCCATTGAAAACTCAAAAGTTGGCAATACAGGGTCACAATCGCTCGTCATTTTGTATTGCATCCTCTGTAATTGTTACTACTCTTTTTCTTCCCTTCATATAGATATCCATCAAAGGCTACCATGATTTCTTTTCCTCAAAATGGTAAGAACAACCAAGCTCTTCAGCTCATCAATCATCTCCATTTTCTCCACTTCTCCCATCTCTTCATTCTTCAGTGAAGTAATCACAATTACATATGTTTTTATTGTTATTTGATTCATTTTGGAAGCTTAAATTCAATGGATTGGCATGTCCAACGCCTTTTTCCTTGCTTTCTCATTAAAATATGATTTTACACTTGCTTAGAATGTTTTTACGGTGTTTGGTAGTGTTTTTGAGTCATTACATGACTAATGCAAAAGCCAAGAAGGCTGTCCAAGCAAAAGCAGAGTCAAAATTAAGTGGGAATAAAGTCAACATCAATTCGACGCGTCGAGAATTCCTGTAACTATGTTTGGGCTCAAATCGAAGGCTCGTATGAAGTAGCTATGTCCAGTACGTAATTTGAAGTTATAATTTGAAATAGCTATGTCTAGTTACATCAATGCAAAATTTTATTTACTTATACTTGCAGAGCAGTTAGCGTCACATTTCGTTGAAAAGACTTGGCCCACCCAGCTAACGGCCAACAGTTTGGTCAGGTCAAACCTCCTGATATAAAAGATTGCACTTGTTGTTAAGTAAATATAAAGAACAAAGTGATTTTTCAATATAAGTTATAATTTTTTTTTTTTTATGTAGTGATAAACGTTAAGTCTGCCACGGTGACACCCATCAAAAACTAATCACCATGCACACATGAAAGAGAGTATTCATCATATATATATATATATATATATATATAATATATATATATATATATATATATATATATATATATATAATAGTATATATATATATATATAGTATATATAGTATATGAAGCAATAACAGTTAGTTAGACATTTGGTTTGGTAACCACAATGTTTTAAGTTTTGATTATTCGTAGGAATTATGACAACTTAGGTTTCAAATAGCGGACAGACACAAATTCAACCCGAGAAAGAAATTCATTTTGCCATTGTTTTAATTTATTGCTAAACATTGGTAGTTAAAGTTACACAAATCCATCCAAAATATACGAATTCGTGATATATCAACCAATCTAAATATAGTATATATACTTCAATTCACTCACATTTGGGTACACTTAATTGGAAAGACTTGTTATATACGCTATGAAATTGCATGAAGCAAGCTCAAACTGTCAATCTGCTTGATAGTTCCATAACCCATTTCATTTCAGAATTTAAGAGCATGATTAAATTCATCTTTTTAATAACCCAATAATTAACAAGTAGTGTATATTGTGATGACTATATAAATCTTGATCCCAATCACTACATAGATGGATCATATTAGTTCACGCTTCTCACCTAAAATTTTATGTCATCTTATATATCTTAATTCAAAATTACATTATAGTGAAATTGGTTATTTTATAGGCTAGCTAGGTACACCAATTAATAAATATAAAGCAATTGCGACGATTAATATACATGTCATATCATCATGAGATAAATATTAGTCAAAAAATTGGTTTAAAAGTTTTTTTTTTCCCCTTATATTGAGAATACATAAATTTGGTCATCTCATATCAATTAATGAATTACAAATAAGCTAAGTAGCCCTAGTTAGCTAGTTGTTGTATTCTAACTAATGCTTGACTTAGGATCCTGTACAAATTAAATAAACTCACATGCATACCAAATACTCCGTATAGTATAGTACTACCAAATCAAGAATACCAACAAAGATTGCCCATGTGTACATTGAATTGAAAGTATTGTATTGCCTCTCGTTCCAGACGGAAAGGAAGTGACTATGTCAGTAGTTTGATGATCCCGCTGCCTCATTATCTTGTTAATTGTCTTCTCTCTGATTTAATGAATTTATTTCTTATTAGAAAAAAATATTTTATTTTTTATTATAAATATTGCAATTTTTTTCATAAGCATTACATCTACATCTACCATACATACAATACATTTCTTCTACTATATATATATATATATATATATATATATACTAATAAGAGTCCAAGAGAGTTAGGACTATATATTGGTAGAAAAAATGGCGGTCAAGTTCTTTAATTAAATAATGGCTCAGATTGATCAGATTTTAATTTTTTCTTAAGATTTACTAATTTATCCTTAATAAATATATTATCCGTTAATTTCTGTTAGTTCACCGTTAACTTATTCATTGATTTCAATAAGAAAGGTCTTAAGTTCGAAGTTCGAACCCCATCCCAATCAAGTTGGCATATTTAATACTTTATTTTACTTTTATTAAATTAAATAATAATTTATAGTTACAACAAAAAATAATACATATGCATTTCGATCTTTAATTTAGAATTATGTATCTACAATGTTTTTATTCAAAAAATTTATTTATTATCAATAAATTAAATAAGAAATAATTTCATTAGTTATATTGTTTTTATTTTTCTCCAATATAAAAATTCTTTACATTCAAATTCATCAATTGATTATATTCGCTACATTGTCCTACAATGTCTTTATTAAAAAAAAATATTTCATTATCAATAAATTAATTAAGAGAATAATTTTATTATATATATTATCTTTATTTTCTCCAATTTAAAAATTCTTTACATTCAAATTCATCAATTGATTAATATTCACTACATTGTCTATTATCTTTTTTTGTACACTATTTTTTTTAATTAAATATCAAAGTTATAATACAAATAATGTTTTATATTTATTTAATCAAGTATTTTATTAATACCATGAAAAAATTAAGAAAAATATAATTAATAAAGTTAATAATATTAACTACTTGAGAAATTTGTTGACAAATAGAGTATTCAAATTACATAACAAATTGAAGTGAGAGAACTATCTCGTAATGTTCTTGTTTGACAATCAGTAGTGTTAGCGGTTAGCGTTAGCGGATTATATTAGCTTATTTGACCAGCGAATTATATCAACGGTGGGTAAAAGATATTTGAAAAAATTAGCTTTTTAGATTAACATGTAAAATGACCTAAGGGTATCATATAATAATAATATAATAATATAATAATAATAATAATAATAATAATAATAATAATAATAATTGTTTTAAATTAAAAAATTAAGCCAATCATAATTTAAACTACTTGGGAGATTATTTACAAAAAGAGTATTCAAATTACACAACAAAATTGAAAGTGGAAAAGAACTACCAACAATTATCACTTGTTTGCAATCAACAATTAGCTCTATCAATATTATATATATTTAAAATTTTATGCCCTAAATTTTTATTTGTTCTCCTTATGTCCCGTATTTGGTTTCAACATACCTATACAATTATTTTATTGACAATTATAATCAATTTTGACTATATTATCTTGCATTTGTAAACTTAGAATTACCTATTCAATTATTTATGCATAAATAATACTAATATAATCCTGCCTTGATATACTTTAAAGTACTTATTTAAAAAAATACTGGGCATTATCTCAATTGCGCAATGCGCGTAAAAAACTAGTATCAGTTATAATTATAATGTTATTCATGGTCCACACAACTTTCTGGTCCATGGTCCACCAAATAATTTGTCTTAAAATGTTTCCTTTTTAATATCAATTTCAAATTTATGTTGTACAATAGTAAATTATTTATGTTATGTGTTGTCGATGGTCCACCAAA